>OMKR01109175.1:0-10158 GCA_900302355.1 Cyttopsis rosea | reverse complement strand
CCAAAAAAGCCTGCACATCTGGTAGTGGAGCTGAGCTGCTCCACATGCTGCCAGGAGCAGTTTGCTGCCGCGCTCTGACCTTGGAGCCATCGCCTGCGAAGCACTTTAATTTAATTTAATTTAATTTAATCAGCTTCTCCAAGCTCATTGTTAAGGAGAGCAGGAACACACACACACACACACACACTTTTTAGGTTAGTGACAGATCACAGGCGCCTGGGACCCCCGTCCGAGCCATCCATACAAAGGCCAGTGGGTAGAGGAGGAGGAGTGGTGGTGTGGGAGGATTGGTGGAGGGGTGGAGGAGTGGAGGAGGAGTGGTGGAGGAGGATTGGTGGAGGGGTGGAGGAGTGGAGGAGGAGTGATGGAGGAGGGGAGGAGGAAGGGTGGAGGAGTGGTGGCGTGCCAAGCATCTCCATCAAACAACTCTGCTGTAATTATGCTATCCATCACGGCCAAATGACGGGCAGATACTCAATTAAGCGGCGTTGGAATGCAGCGGAGGAGGCTGTTTGGATGCTGTCTTGGAGGCTGTTTGGGCGTTGTTTGGGGCTATTTGGAGGCTGTGTGCAGGCTGATTAGAGGTTGTTTGTGTGCTGTTTAGAGGCTGTTTGGAAGCTGTTTGGAGGCTGTTTACGGTCTGTCTGGAGGCTGTTTGGAGGCTGTTTGAGTATTTGAGAGTTGAAAGTGAAAGTTGGAGCACGAGCCAGGAGCAGCTGCTCCGCACAGCAGAAGTAGTTATATATTTTACTTTTTAACCCACTGACGGGATTGGTTTTAGCGGTTTTACTAGTCTTTTACCATTTTACCACAGCTTTGCTGGTTTTACGAGACATCGCTGCTTGCCTCCTATTAGATTACACTTTGCTTACTGTTCCAGATACTAGCTTGGCTAGGCTAGTTTTAAGCCAGGTGGCTAAGTTGACTACCTCAACTATGCCAACTATGCCCTGTGAGGACTGCAAAGAAAAAGATTGCTGACCTTAAAGTTGCTGTGTGTAAGATTTAGCGGCATCTAGCGGTGAGGTTGCAGATTGCAATCGATTGAATACCCCTCCGTGTAGGAGAATCTATGGTGGCCGTGAAACTCGTGAAAAACGCGAAAGGCCCTCTCTAGAGCCAGTGTTTGGTTTGTCCATTCTGGCTACTGTAGAAACATGGTGATGCAACATGGCACACTCCATGGAGGCAACCCGCTCCTTATGTATATATAAACGGCTCATTCTACACACTGCAGTTTTAAGGAGGATATTCGACTGCTTTCCGATGAACTGCAGAAGAAGGACTCTCTTTTGTCCAGCTTCGCGGACGTGGCTTTTGGGCAGTCCAGGCGGATTGCCTCGCTCGGTGCATCCTTCCAGGACACAGTTCTGTGGGACCCCTCCACTTGTCCATGGCTTTCCTCCTGCTCGACACCTGGCCATCAGTCGTCCTGGGCCGTGGTCGCAAGGGATACTCGGACGTGGCCGCCCCACCACTTCGCCTAGGCCTCTCCAACCGATACACGACCCTGTTTGACGACACTCCGGTCCACGCAGCTGGTGCTCCTGCGGTTCCGACACGTCCTGATCTGTATCCCTCGCCGAAAACGGCACGTGCTGACACTGAAGTTTCTTCACCACTGGTGGCTAGCAGTGTTTGGGTGGCTCGCCATTCCACAGCGAAGCCAAATCAACGGCCCTCATCTTGGGTAACAAACTCTTCCCATCATAAGATGTTGAAAGAGGCCATGATCAGACACTCTGGAAGTCTTCCTTGCCCTGAACCGGCAGGGAAGTCTGATGTCGCTGCCTCACCACAACACTCGCCTGCTCGGACACCCCATCTGCAATCGGTAACTTCAACAGAGTGTGGAAACAGATCGTGCACCCTCCTGCCATGAGAACCCAGAGCTGTCATCTCCTCGTCCCCTCTTCTCCCCAACCACATTAATAAATGGGGACTCCATAACCAGGAACATCCATTTCTTCAACGCAGCTGCACACTGCTTCCCTGGAGCTATGGTCCCTGTCATCCTGGGTAAGCTCCCAGGGCTGCTGCCAGTCCGATCTTATTCCCACACTGGAACAGGACCTTTCAGCAGAATCTGAAAGTCACAAATTATGAGAATCGCAAAACTCTCTCTTCAGGACTGACGGAGTCCACCCCAACAGGCCGAATGCTAGCGGCCAACTTGCAGCACGCCATACAGTCCTCTCCATGTGACTGTTTACATCTCATACACCCTCCCTGCAACCTCCATCTCCTTCTATGGTGGCACCTCAGAGTACTGTCCCCCGCAAGCTCCCTCTACCGGTCCTATCTGTCATTAACTCCCTCACCAGGATCTATTATCATCGTGGTGTGTGCATTGGGAACCTCTGCCGGCTGCCTTGCGCCTCTGCCTGCTCTGCTGCTGTTCTGAATTCGCCAGTCAAGATGGCTCTGATCAATGCTCGGCCTATTGGTAACAAGTAAGCAACAATGATTTATTTTGCCCTGAGAGTATAGACTTTATGTTCCTGACTGAAACATACCAGCAGAATATGGATTATTCCCATCTTATCGAACTTTGTCCTGCAGACTGCTCTTTTATCAACGCACCCCGGCTGATGGGTCGTGGGGTTTTAAGAACAAGTTTACATGCCAAATGGTAAGCACCGAGTCTTATTGTTCATTTGAATTGCAAATATCTAGAGTCGGTTGACTAAACCCTATTTATTTAATTTACCAACGACCAGGCCCAGTTGGCTCCTTCTTATCAGATTTTGCTGATTTTTTATCATCAATTATAAAGCTAAATGAATGGTCGGGATTTTAATATTCATATACCTCATATTCAGCAACATTTTCTATAATTTGTATGCTGATGACATCCAGTTATATTTTTCCTTAAACTTGATGAGCTTGATAGACTTTCTGTATTGATCAACTGTTTAAATGCCATTTGGAACTTGGTGGCATTGACTTTCTGCAGCTAAATGCAGATATAACTGACTTCTTGATTATTGCTCCTGATAACCTTCACTCAGTGTTCAGGCAGAACCTTTGTGCCTTATCCTTGTCTTCTCGGTCTAGTCTGCATAATCTTTATGTGATTTCTGACCAATCCATGAGTTTTGATGCCCATATAAGGACGCTGACATGATCATGTTTCACTTTAGAAACATAGCCAAACTTAGGTCTGTTGTGTCTGAGCTGAAATGGAGATGCAAATACATGCTTTTATCTCATCACGTCTGGACTACAGCAATTCTCTTTTTACCTGCCTTAATAAATCTTCCTTTGACCCTTTACAATCCGTCCATGCTGCTGATAGGCTTTTAACATGATCCAACAGATGGTCACACATTACAGCTATTTTAACCCTAACCCTAACCTCTCTGTATTGGCTTCCTTTTAATTTTAGAATTAATTTTAAAATCTTGGTGCTCAAGTGCTCAAGTATAGAGCCCTACATGGCCAGGATCCACATTGTAGTTTTTGTAGTTGGCTGGGGTTATAGTTAGGGTTTAAATATTACGCAATTATATAATAATACGTTTTTGATTCTGACTGTGAATGGGTTAGCTCCTGTAGAAGCCACAAATCTGTATGATATCAACCTTGTATTAAGAAAAACACATTTTATTCGAGAAGTACTACACTATTCTAGTACTACACTACCCACAATCCTTACCTCCTACAAAGTTCTATACAATAAAGATTAATTTGGACTTGACCAATGAGGACTCATTCAGAACGCGTACCTCATGAATATTCATATTTTGCCCAGAAAATCTATCCGCTACCTGCTCACCTGGACTGGACTTTCTCTTCTCCTTTTTCCTAGTGGCTAAATAAAGTTTTTTATTCTGTAATATGTGACTCATTAAAACACTATTGTTGCTATGTTATTGTCCTGCCATTAACTCTCCATGCCATAGAAATTACTTTAAGACTACATTACCATATTGTAGAATTTGTTTACAGGAAGTACGCAATCTACCGGACCACGTCTGAACACAGAATCAACCAGCCAAAGAACGAATACAGATTTCATGAAAAGGCTCTGCTCACCTAGTAAAATTGACTGGTCAACACAATGCCCGACCGAGTCCCAGAGACGGCATCAACTCCTGGCTAGCTCGCCAGATGACAGTAGTTTTTCTTTTACCACCTTAAGGATATCCAAAACAGATGAATAACAGACAACGTAATACCATAAATTCAATCAGATATACTCATAATTGTTTAATAAACAGAAGTTGAATATATGACAGCATGGCAGTCTTAGTTTCATGAAAGTGAGCTCCCAACTCAGAGTGAGGGGAGTTTTTTAAAGCCCCAGAGATAAGAAAAGGAATGCCCATGCCCAAGGAGTGGGGAGAACTGGGTCCCAGGGACCCAATGCCTTTGTGTCAAAAGTCTAATAAATCATGGCGGCCTGTAGCCTGCAGCTCTCTAGGCCCCATTGATAAGACAAAGAGGAGATGCTGCAGTGTGTATGTGTGTGTGTGCGCATGTGGGAATGTGCGTGTAGGTGTGTGTGTGTGTGTGTGTCTGTGTGTCTGTGGGTGTGTGAGTGTATGACAATTTTTTTGCATTTCCCATGGTCGTCCGACTAGCAGTGCAATAGTGACTCCTGCAGTAAACAGGACGACCAGTAGTTGGGCACAGGACTCTTAGACAAAACCCCATAGGGTTGGTCATTGTCGAGATGAAGTAGTCATCTTCTTCTGACTGGCATAGTAGTGGCACATCATCTTCGCAAGTAGTGGCAATCCTCTTCAGGTAGTGGCAAATCCTCTTCGCAAGTAGTGGCAAATCCTCTTCGCAAGTTGGGAGCATGATTTCAGTTCATGTCTGATGATTCTCTGTCTGTCTATCCAGTCTTCAGGAGGGTTGGGGACTTTCTTTCAATGAGATGCATGGACCCACGTTGGTCCTTCTGCTACCTTCACTGCTGCTTCAGTGGTGAGGAGGATCTGTAACGGACGAGGAAACCACGGAAGTCACGGATTACCACCCAGTCACCTGGTCGGAGGTCATGCAGCGGTCGATTGAGTGTGATGGGTAGGGTTGCTTTGACCTGCACACATACAGACTTCAACACTCAGGTGAGAGACACACAATATGACGACATTGCTTGCTCTACAGGTGCAGCTCATAAAATTTGAATATCGTGAAAAAGTTTAATATTTCTTGTCAGTCATTTCAGAAAGTGAAAATGTTATGTATTCTAGACTCATTACATGTAAACCAGAGTATTTTGAGCATTTCTTTATTTTAATTTTGAAAATTACAGCTCACAGCTCATGAAAACCCAAAATCCAGTATCTCCAAATATTAGAATATTTCACAGAGGGCCACAGAGATGTCCTCAAAACACCTGCAAAGAGCCGTTAGTCTCTCAGTCTGGTTCAGCACACACAACCACAATCATGGGGAAGACTGCTGACTGTCCAGAAGACAGTCATTGGCACCCTCCACAAGGAGGGTAAGCCACAGAAGGTCATGGCTGAAAGGGCTGGTTGTTCGCAGAGTGCTGTATCAAAGCATATTCATGGAAAGTTGATTGGAAGGGAAAGGTGTGGTAGGAAAAGGTGCACAAGCAACAGGAATGACCGCCGTAAAGCCGATTCAAGAACGTGGGGGAGTCAGTGCATCAAGAGCCACCACGCACAGACGTGTCCAGGAAATGAGCTACAAGTGTCGCACTCCTAGTGTCAAGCCACTCCTGAACCAGAGACAAGGTCAGTTCTTTTTCTCCTTACCCGGGCTAAGGAGAAAAAGAACTGGACTGTTGCTCGGTGGTCCAAAGTCCTCTTTTTAGATGATAGTAAATTTTGCATTTCTTTTGGAAATCAAGGTCCCAGAGTGTGGAGGAAGAGTGCAGAGGCACAGAATCCAAGTTACTTGAAGTCCAGTGTGAAGTTTCCACCGTCAGTGAAGTGATGATTTGGGGTACCATGTCATCTGCTGGTGTTGGTCCACTGTGTCTTATCAAGTCCAAAGTTAACGCAACAGTCTACCAGGAGGAGATTTTGGAGCACTTCATGCTTCCGTCTGCTGACGAGCTTTATGGAGATGCTGATTTCCTTTTCCAGCAGGACTTGGCATCTGCCCACACTGCCAAAACTACTCGTAAATGGTTTACTGACCATGGTATTACTGAGCTTGATTGGCCAGCCAACTCGCCTGACCTCAACCCCATAGAGAATCTATGGGGTATTGTCAAGAGGAAGATGAGACACACCAGACCCAACAATAAAGACGAGCTGAAGGCCGCTATCAAAGCAAACTGGCCTTCTATAACCCCTCAGCAGTGCCACAGGCTGATCGCCTCCATGCCACGCCGCATTGATGCAGTAATTCGTGCAAAGGGAGCCCCAACCAAGTATTGAGTGCATAAAAGAACATACTTTTCAGAGGTTTGATATTTCTATATTATAAATCCTTTTTTTTATTGATCTTTTGAAATATTCTAATATTTGGAGATACTGGATTTTGGGTTTTCATGAGCTGTAAGGTGTAATTATCAAAATTAAAATAAAGAAATGCTTGAATATATACAATTTTCACTTTCTGAAATGACTGACAAAAAATATAGAACTTTTTCACGATAGTCACGATATATTTCATGAGCTGCACTTGTAGTAAAAAAAAAACGTGTGATGAATAAATCATTCTTCTATTCTTCTTCTTCTAGTAGTTGTAGTGTATAAGTGCAGTCGCCCAATAAAGCCTCTGTGTGTCAGGTGGACTTCAGTGATGTTCAGGCCAGGACGATAGCGGAGAGAAGAAGAGAGGAGGAGAGACGGAGGAGGACAGAGGGCATGTACAGGGAGCGGGTGGAGGCGGTTTCCACTGAGATGGAAGGTAAATAATTGCTTGACAGAATGTTTTCACTAAGAGAATTTCATTCAAAGCTCTGCCTCCAAATATTGGATGTTTATGCCACAAGGTTCCTTGGTTAGACTAACAACTGTTCAAATCTTGGTAGCACCTTATTCGGCACACAATGCAGGCCATATTGCCAAATGCATTTATACATTTATAATGTTGCAATTGTTGTCTTTCCACTTAAATCGATCTAAAGTAAATGATCTACACTTCCATTTGTAACTTGCGTTCCCTTAAAATACGTGTTGTTGTTTTGTAAAAGAAACTGATACGAAGCCTACACCAACTTGCAGTTTCAAACTCCTGATTTTGAAAGTCATATTCTTTTTTTTTTTTTTTTTAAGAGAAAGACAAATTGTCTCAAATAATTGTACTGTGTGTACACATATTGTGCGTGTGCACACTTATTTTTTGCCGAGTAATATTCAGCCCCACTAATATAATAGACTATAACATAAAATGATATCAATATCTATAGATAGATCATCCCCGGAGGGAGATTTAAGTGTCATAGCAACTTACATCAAAATAGGCAATAATAAGGCAATACAATGAAAATAGAAAAAATAATTGGCAATACACAATAATATGCAGCTCCTTCATCATGATGACTGCCTCGTGACGAACGTGATCAGAGCTCAATGTTGATAACGTTTTATTTCTTTAATACCAAGACCAGCCTAAAATTCCCCTTTAACGTGTTAATGACTTCCCCTTTAAACGCACAGTTCTACCATCCTCGCCAATATTGATATTGAGTTATTCTTATTCTTTCCTTTACCAATTACTCTCTTCCTCTCTACGGTTTATGATTTCATTTCGTTATTTCTACCTCCTCATAACCTGACTATTAACCCTTTATTATAATAACCCATTTATTGCGTAAGCAGTTGTTTGTGATAATTTTTCGGAAGCCGGGTTTGGGAATTCCTGATCGGTGGAATCCACTCCCTGAGATAGACCTATAAAATATTACAACCCTTCAACCCGATTTTTCCAAGTTTTATATAAATTTGGTGGCGCCCAACTAATTCTAATATTATTATAGGTCTTATATTGTTACATAAATAATAACAAAAATATGAGAATATTTAAACGACACACCCAACATCAAACAGTTTGAGCTTCATCAAAACTAGACTCTAGAATAATAAACAGTTGTAGGGCCCTATGAAGGGCCCGAATTCTGTGTTTTATGATTTAAAGCACATTTTGCCATCAGAAAGAGTGTCTAATCAGTGGTGGATGAATACAATTTCAACAATTCAATAAGAAAATATTCAAAATGTAATGAATATCAATGTAACACAACATTGCACAATTTTTCTCAAATAAAGTGCTTCAATACTGTAGTTATAAAACAAAACATTCCATCCTTTTGTCAAATAACGTGCTTCATATCTGAGCTGTTCACTCTGGAAGACTGAATCATTAGAATCAGTTCATTATAAAGATTCGTTAAAAAGATTTGTTCACTGAATCGTTAAGTGCTTCAGGGGGATGATGATGAACGGATTGTTTCATTTCTATGGCAGTTCTTTTCAGTCAAATTTTTTTCAATTTGCGCATGATGGTTGAATGATTGAACAATATGGTTTTGCTATGCGTGATATATATCGTGCAAAACCGAAGTGTTACATAATTCACATAATTCATAATTCAGTAAGTCACATAATTCATCACAAACTGTCTCTGTTAGTGTGCATGTCTGTTCTTGTGTGTACTTACTATGAGATGGACTCAAGGGATAGCAAGCTTCATTGAAAGACCTTTCATAGTTCCATTGCTGTAACTGCTTAGAGGACAACCTCAAATGTGATTCTGCAGTGTGAGTTATTGATATTATAGATATTAGATATAGATATCGACTGGTATTAGACTTTTGAATTGAGAAGGGAAGTGAGGTCATAGGACAGCACATTCTACAGAGCAAGGCATCTGGATGATGCTATGAGGTGATCCAGTCACCGTAAAAACATGTAATTTAACAACCATACTTGTTACTTTCAGAGTCTTGCCAAGAAATCGAGGCCACACTGACAGAGATGGACTCTTGTATGAAGCTCTTGCTCCCCGATGAGTTTGAACTGTCGGATCTCCAAACAGCTGTCGGTAGTCCAGAGAAGTGGCTGCCAGGCAAATATGGTCGTCCTCCACTGGACACTGTGGAGGAGAAGCCCTGCTGCAGCAAAGGCCTGACGGTGGAGGGAAGATTCACCGCTGGGAGGAAGCAGATACTTGCCAAGAGCACAGAGGAATCTCCGGATGAGGGGAATCGACAGGAACGACAAGCTGAGACAGACGACAAGGCCCAGAAGAAAGGAGAAGCACTCGATTCTCAAACAATGATTCTCAAACAGGATGAAAGTGCAGAAGAGGGAGAGAAGGAAGTTGGCAGCGATGAGAGAGAGGAAGACTTGTTCATTCGTAACTCTGGGCTCATCTCTCATTCATACAGTCTGAACATCAACCTAGAACCTGGTGAGTGTCATGTCACCACACACACACGCGCAACACCTAGCTAGATTCCTATCTACAGATGTATCTGGTTTCAACAGACGCCTTTGCCGCCACTGTGCGACAACACTGCTGCACGGCAACACTGCTGCACGGCAACACTGCTGCACGCAGCAACACTGCTGCACGCAGCAACAATGCTGTGGCATTTCATCTTTCAGACACTATGGGCAGCAGAGTGCTTCAATCCTGATGACGGCGGACGATTACGGCACATACGCACACAATCTTTTTAATAATAGTATGTTTATTTGTTTTTATTAAATAATTAGGGCCTGAGTCCGTACCGGGCGAAGCCCTATTGTATCTGTAGGAATTTATTTATTTATTTATTAGGGCCTGAGCCCGTACCGGGCGAAGCCCTATTGTATCTGTAGGAATTATTCTTTATTTATTTATTTATTAGGGCCTGAGCCCGTACCGGGCGAAGCCCTATTGTATCTGTAGGAATTATTATTAGGGCCTGAGCCCATACCGGGCAAAGCCCTATTGGATCTGTAGGAATTATTTATTTATTATTTATTTATTTATTTATTCTCCGAAAAGGATGGCCTTTTGGCCCCCCTAAACGTGCCCCAAAAGTCACCAAATTTTGCACGCAAGCCAGACCTGGCGAAAAATTTGATATTTAATGGTTTGCATTAATGGGCGTGGCAAAATGGCTCTCTAGCGCCCCCTAGCACCCCCTAAAATATGGCGCCCCTCGCCCCAGATTGACATAGACAAACCAAATTCGCTACATATGTACAACATGTCAAGACGCACCAAAAAGTCTCT
>OMKR01109173.1:0-11500 GCA_900302355.1 Cyttopsis rosea | reverse complement strand
CATACAATACTACCATACCATGTTCAGAAAATAGAATAGATAATACATGACAATGAAATTTCCTGGAATTAATCTACAAACGGACAGTCTTGTTCCGAGCTGCTGTGGAGTTCGGTGGGGGGCATGTGACGTCTCGTGCCTCATCAGAACAGAATCCTCTGATCTTCTCAAAGGGGTACTTCTGCCTGGCCATGTCCAGTCCGGGTGGGGCTTGCACAGGAAGACCAATCCCTGGGGGGCAGGACATCAGTGTTGTGCAGCAGCTGAAACTCGACTGCTAGTGCATCACAGTGTTCTTTGGCCACAACCATGCCAGGTCTCAGAGCATCAAAACTGCAATAGAATAGAAGGAGGACAGTACATTAAAATATTGCCCATAGTTCATAGTCCATTTTCATAAAATACTACCACACCATGTTCATTATATAGACTAGCTAATGCATGATAATGATAATGTCAGTGTATCATGCAACTACAAAATTATCTTAACACAGCTAGCTAGCTAACAAGCACTCTACCTAGTTGCTGGGACAAAGGAATTGTAGCTAGCTGTTGAGGGACTGTGTGAAGAGAGAACATTAAGGTATGGTGTGGCAAACAAAGGAACAGTTGGCCTAGCTACTGTGCTTAGCCAAACACATTGTGTAGCCAAACACATTGTGTAGCCAAACACGTTGTGTAGCCAAACACATCGTAAACAATGAAACAAAGCTAGCTAACGTGAGCTGCATTCTAACATGTTTTACAGTTTACCTTAACGTTCTCTCTTTACACAATCCCTCAACAGCTAGCGAGCTAAACAGGACAGAGATTAAGCTAGATAGCATAAAGTTAACTTACCCTAATGCAAAGCAGAATGTCTGGTGCCACACAGCGTGAATAATGTACGTCGTTCTACGCAACTTTCGCTTTGTAGGCACTTGCTTCGTTGAGTCATTTCTGTATCATTCGTCGAAGTGAATAAAGTTCCGAAAACGCACAAGTCCCTCTCCCCTCGAGTCAAAGCCCCCATTTTCAGTCTCGTGTTGTAGACCAAGGTATGATCCAGTTTGTTGATGCAGGAGATCGGAGCTAGAGCAGAGTTTTCTGTTCGTCTCATCTGTTTCTGATCTTGGCCGTTTCTTTTTCACACTCGGTGTCCACTGCTGAGAGGATGAGAGTTTGTTCAGAGCATTTGCAAGAGCCGTAGCCGCCATGATTTTCAACTTGTGTTTACAAACTAAAGCCCCGCTGTAGTTTTTATGGGAGGTGCCTGCCAATACTTGGTACTGCTCCGGAGACAATAGCCAATGAAACATGCAAATCGATGCTATTAGACCCCTCACCCGCTCACAAACAGAGCAAACAAGCTTAGTTTGTGGACAAATTATACGCATTTCGTTATGAGTGCAATTTATAATTTCTAAGTAGTTCTTAACTACTATAGTGTTCACTCTTCATCTCTGGTTGCAAAGACGTCAGTGTGCTGGGACAACAGGTCCTTCAGCAGCTGGCTCTGGTCAGCATCAAGGTCAGCACGGCTCCACTGCCACAGGTCTTGGACAGCTTGCACAGTTTCTGGGGAGGGTAGAGGCAGTGGTGTCTTTCCCTCTGGGCTTGCTCCACAACTCTTGGCAGCAACAGCATCGGTGTTGTCCTTTCCTTCACATGGGCCCTGGCATTCGATGAGGACAGCTGTACGGTTGATGACATCGATGTGGCCTTGGAAAGTGCAGTAGACTTCCGCTTTCTTCCGGTCGCACTGGAGAGCTATGGTCTCGACTGAGGTAGAGGACTGCCCTCTGTACATCAACCACTGTCCCCCAGTGTTCTGGCCGGTCTAACCCCACAATGCAGTGGTCTTCGATGTCTGCAAGTTACCCTGCTGTGCCACTTTCCTAATTTTCCGGAATCTGGGTGGTGCTAGATTTTGGCGCCGGTGCTGGGCAGTGAGGTGCCACATGTCCTGCTTCTCCGCAATGGTAGCACGGTGATCGGGTCCAGTTTGTTGGTTGTCAGGCTGGGGAACACCGTCGCGCCCATCGTATTGGGGTTGGCTAAGTCTGGCGAACGGGCCCTTCCTCCTCTTCATCCTCGAGGTCACTGACATTAGTCTGCCTTATGTGGGATCTTGATTCCAGATACACCCTTGATGGAGCCAGCACAGCTTTGGCTCTTTCTGCTTCAGTCAGGGCAGTGGCGAAGGATTGTGGGGCAAACAGTCGGATGTGCTCCCGCAATTTGTATAGAACAAGCCCCCTCATGAAGGCATGGAGTGCCAGTTGTTTTTGTGCAGTGGCATCAAACTGAGGGTAGCGGCACTGGGCATAGAAATGGACATCAGCAGCAAACTTGGAAGCTTGGGAGCCCAAGCTCTCACCCCCTTGCCGGTTCATCAGCTGATATTTGCCTCTCAAAGCGCCTCTGCAGCACTGCAATGAGGGCCAGGTTGTCCAGTTGCTCTGCTGGTGCAAGATCAAGGAGAGTCTGCTGCGCGCCAAGGACAGGAGAGGGAGTCCCAATGGTGGAGGCTGGTGATGCCGTCCACTGCGCTCCGAGGGTGCTTGAGTAGGGGGGGTGCCGACTTTGCTGTAAGGACCAACCTTCTCACAGCACAGTGAGCTTCTTCAGACTGTCTTCTACATTCCATACACATATTTTAAACAATCTATTTTCTGTCTAAATTATGTCTACAATTTTACTTTTGTCAAACTTTACTCAGTTTACAGACTACATTTTGCCTATTATCTAACATTTAAATAAATAAATAAAAACACTGTAAACCTTCATTGTAAAGCTTGTAAAGCAGACTAAAGTTATTGAAAATTCAAAGCTGTAGCTGAGGACACACCACGACTTCCCTAATGTATAACAGAAGCGCTTAAAGTCGCAGTTCCTTTCTGCACCACCACACCAGATAACATGGGCCTTGGTAATCTATTTATCACATTACAGTGAAATAGAGAAAGTGCACGATGGTAAATGGTAAATGGACTGCATTTATATAGCATTTTTCTGGTCCTGCGACTACACAAAGTGCTTTACAGTACATGCTTCACATTCACCCATTCACACATTCATACTTCAATGGCGGGAACCCTCTGATTACTGGAAGACCCTCTCTAACTCCTGAGCCACTGTCGCCCCTATGATAGTGCTCGCCCTGCCAGGATCGGTCAGGCAGATAAAACTCAGGGGAAGGGTTCTGGTGCATGACTATCGTCCGCCTGTAACACCCTGATAAAATGTTATTTACAGTCCAGACTGGCAAGATGGAAAGAGGCAGGAAGTCCAATGTAGATAGATAGATAGATAGATAGATAGATAGATAGATAGATAGATAGATAGATAGATAGATAGATAGATAGATAGATAGATAGATAGATAGATAGATTTATTGATTGAAAAACCTACCAAATACAGTTCTGGCTGGCACAGATTCCCGGTTTAGCCAGAAGGAAACTTGGGAGAGGATGACGGTCATTATGCAAGGCAGATATGTTTGGATAACAAAGTAGCCAATCTTCCTTTTTAAATGGAAGTGAGCCGTCATGACGGTGTATTCGCCTGAGGAAAAGAGCAAGAGATAGAGAGAGCGAGACAGAATAATAACCAACTGCTTGGTTATTGATATTGTTTATATAATAAAAATAATAATAATAATAATAATAATAATAATAATAATAATAATAAAAATAATAATAACCTTGATTTGTATAGCACCTTTCAGATAGTGACAATAAAAGCAAAGCAAGCAAAGCAAAATGCGTTTAAAATAATTAAAATAATGAAATAAATTTAAAACAGGGTAAGAATACACCAAAAATGCACAAAATAAAATAATAAAATAAAATAAACCCATTAAATTAAAATACCTTTGCTACACCAGCGTTGCCAAGCTTGCCCTGGTGCCGACAGATTTTTGTGAGCTATTCTAAATGTGTTTCTTTTCCGGACGAGGTTAAAAATACACCTGCTGAGTCTTTTTCTCCACATCACGCTCTTAATATGGGACTGGGAGCATTACGCGACTGCGACCTAACATTCAACAGACAATTGGAATGTTGAAACTGGTTTCTCTAACCAGTTTCCAGGAACGGAACACTGATAGCAGGATGCTTGGACCATCGGAGCTGCAGGATCCTGTGCTTTACAGCACCCCTCCCAGGACTCACCGGGGTGAAAGCATTGATCCCCGAAGAGATTCGAACTCTGCTACACCTTGTAAGGTGATTAACCTTTCTGGCTCCTCAGCCAGGATAATTAAACTAAAGCAAGAGTGGTATAATATCAGATATAGATAGATATAGGCCTCATCAACCCAACCCCCTGCTGAGGACCAGGACCAACTCTGTGCAGAAACACTTCAATCCACACAATCAAGCCACACAATCAAGCCAGATCTTATTGGATCCAATCCAATGTTCAAATTAATATTTCTGATAATGCACATCCACCTTTTAATCCATTGTAAAAATAAAACAGGGACATTTTTGTCTTACTCACTAGATTTACTATCAAGTAGTGTCTTGATTGAAGAAGGTTGATAGCATTCAGTCATTTATAGGGAACATAAATATTGAATTAGAAACATTGCAGATAGCATGTAATGTCTACCTTGTCGTCAGCACATCAGAAGAGTTGCAGCACTCTCATGACGTTTTCTCTCATTTCATCAACAGCATCATTATCACCACATGCACAATGTGCATATGATGATAGATATATTCATTTGCACATGTAACTGACCAACATAGATGATGGGGAAAATGGTGGCTTAACTGTAAAGTTTGGATAAGTGAGCATGAATAAACAGGGTTCTACTGTAGCAGTAAAATGCTCACCAGTGCTGGATTTAATGGTCTCCTGTCCCACTGTTTGGCCCAGCAAGTCATACTGGTTGAGTCTGGAACCATCATCTGCGACCTCAACAGACTGGGAAGCATTGCGGGTCCATATGTAGGTGACTTCTGCCTTGGTGTAGGCATCTGAGGCAGCAGGGATTACAATAGACATCAATACATTGATATACAACACACCGACAAAGATAACTTTGTGAGTGTGTCGATAGATCCCCACCCCAGCCACCGCAGTAAAGTCCCATCATACAAAACAATCAACTTCATTCTATTGTATAGAGCCCAGACACCAACAATACACAAAGCACAGACAACTTTTTGTTTATCAAAGTCGCAGTATCTTGATAGCAGATCAATGATAATGCAGTCCAAGTCTGTGATGTCACTGAGAAGGTGTTATGTGACACCTACTCTTATGAACTGTATATAAACTCATGGAAACTGTGCAGTTCAATGTGTTATCCCAGGTTAAAGCCTTTAGGCAGTTGTACTCCACCAAAAACTATTTGGCAGATTCAAGCAAAAGAAAATGAAAAAAAGTGTAGCACATAACTTTTAAAAAGGCAAGGGAAGAAAATTCAAATTATTTGGCCATGTCAAAGTGACAAAATGCCACCAAAAACACTTCATCAGCCTGATGAAAGTTAACTAAGCTGAAATGTTGGTATACCCTCATGAAGGTTGAAACGTTTGCTTGAGGTGTTGAAGGCTGAAATGTTGGATTGTCTTATTGAGGGCTAAAATGCTGCAAACCCTGTTGAAGGCTGAAATGTTGGCTTGCCCTACTGCAGCCGGCATGTGTTGTTAAAGGCCAGAATGTTGGCCTATCCCGTTGAAGGTCTAAATGCTGGCATGTCCTGTTGATGGCTGACTAGTCCGAAATGCTGGCATTGTAATCGCCTTGACATGGCCCATGAAAGGGCACATGAGAGCATTGTTATATTTTTGTAAAGTTTTTGAAGCTAACTGTGGTACATTCATAATTAATACATTTTCAGTTGATTTCCAATGGGGAATAGGAGAATCCAGCATGTTTGTCTATCCAGTGCAGAACAAAGTCTCAAAATAGTACAGTATACCACCTGCCTCGAAATGAATGGTTAAGAAATATTACAAAAAAAGTTGTTGAACTAGTGCTTTTATTCAGGTTACATTGACAGCATACAGACTTACAGCTTCCAAATTTGAGGGGACATGAGTGAGAGTCCATAGGGAAGTCTTCTAGATGCATGGGACACTCAGCTTGAACCGTTAACCTAGTACAACATATACAAGACACACACCTTGGTCAGAAAGAATCCTCAAAGTCTGGATCACTTCAATGAAAGGTCTCAATTAGACAAATAAAATCCATTACAAACATTTGTATGCACAACGGAGTGTAGCATCCCTTATCAACACGGTCCATTCAAGCAACAAGTTATCTATCACCTGTTAATAAACAGACATTGCAAAAAACGTAACAAACCAGCAGAACCAGCAGCGGAACCGAGCGCATTGAATAACGCAGGTGTCCTCAATATTTGCCAATCAGGGATTTTAAATTACATCTCGCCGGCACCGTCGGAGAGGTGGAGTGGCTACTTGGAGCGGAGCATGGGGGAGCAGGGTGTCGCTGTGCTGCATTTTTTGTTTCGGAGTAAAATAAAATACATGAATATAAACATGTTCTCAATGTGTTAT
This sequence comes from Cyttopsis rosea, assembly GCA_900302355.1. NCBI lineage: Eukaryota > Metazoa > Chordata > Actinopteri > Zeiformes > Parazenidae > Cyttopsis > Cyttopsis rosea. Next base: position 4,979 of record OMKR01109173.1, on the reverse strand, counting down.
TGAAAGGAACAGGGCAGAGGGACGAGCAGCAGACGGGCGGGCGCAAATTACGCATGGAGATTAGGCATGGAGACATGGTGGAGATAAAAACAGGTCCCAATCTAGACCCGATCTAAGGTCTGGAGCCTTCTTCCTCTCCTCTCCTCTCATCCTGTGATAAGTGAAATCTAACTCCGCAGACTGTGCTTCGATCTGGCACACAAACTTTCACTTTCAGCGTCCATGACTAAATATTGATAACACGGTTCATATTTTACACGCTTCGTGGGTGGGAATGAAAGAGGTGCCATATTCTTCACACACTTCATATTATAAGTCAGTGTACCACCAAAATGATTTTGAAGATTTTTTCTGTCTGATGATTGCTTGCCCATTTGCAAACATATGAATAAATTACCAGAAGGACACCCTCTCTTGAATCTTTTTATAATACGAAATTGCCACCACAATTCTGGCGTCACGAACAGGATTGCTCACATGAATCAACGGCGGACTCAGCGCTGAAGGGAAAGACTGCACGCAGTCCCAAACCCCTACACAAACACAAGGTTGAGACAGGAGCTGGAGGCCTGAGGATGACGCCGAGTCAGTGCAGCATTCCTGATAGGATAGGAACAGAGTCATCATTCAGAGGTGTCTTTCTGGTAAAGGAAATTCCACTTTGATTCTTAGGATTGTGAACTAATATTTTACTGCTTGTTATTGGTTGGTTCTAACACAAGGTTGAGACAGGAGCCGGAGGCCTGAGGATGATGCAGAGTCAGTGCAGCATTCCTGATAGGATATGAACAGAGACATCATTCAGAGGTGTCTTTCTGGTAAAGGAAATTCCACTGTGATTCTTAGGATTGTGAACTAATATTTTACTGCTTGTTATTGGTTGGTTCTAGGAAAAGACCAGGGTCAGAATAAAAGGGATTCTATATACTGATGAGCACTAGGCCAAGGTCAGGGACTGCTAGAGAATCGTATAAGATGTACGCGTATGTCGAGCCTATGTCCTTCGGCTCACCTCCCCATATGAGAAGCAACGCAGTATATAATACTGCAGGAGGAGAGTCAAGAGATTTCCTGAGTCGAGCTGCAGGCTGGACCTCAAACCTCTTACCACCAAGCAGCCCTTGAGTGAATGCAGCTGGAGGCAAAGGAAGTTTAACCTCCCAATGATTGAAGTGGCTGATGAAAACAGAGGAACACAGTAAGTCTACAGACCATGGACAGTGTCAGACATAAAGGAGGTGGCACGAAGTCTGCATGAAATGCAGGATGTGGGGGGCGCATCCTATGCAGGACAGCTAGAGACATTGATAAAACAATTGAAACCCTCCACACATAAAATAAGATGTTTGTTGGGCATCCAAATGGGACTGAAATGGAGCGCAGTTGAAGGAACATTCCCAGAGACGGATGAACGTTACAGCTGGGAGGAGGGTGCTGCCTACAGAGTGGCAGTGGAAGCTCTGCTTGGAAGAATAAGAGACAGATTTGTCCATAGGATGGACTTGAGAAAAATATCAGCCTGCAAACAAGGGCCGACAGAATCAGTGGCTGATTACCTGGCATGCCTAACAGAAGTACATGAGGCACACAGCGGCCTCGCCCGTCCAGACCCGAATGAGCAAGGGAACATTCCAATGAGCCCATGGGAAGCACGCCTGAGGGACAGATTTGTCCAAGGACTGAGACCTGAAATACAGGGCCATGTGAAAGACCACTGCGTGAACTATGACACTGGCAGACTACCAGATTTTCAAAGAAACGCTATACATACTGAAAAGCTGATGAACGAGAAACAGAGAAACCAAGACAGGAAAAAGGAACAAGTGAGTTCTAGACTCTAGATGGCACAGCTGCAAGCCTTTGAGGGACAGCAGTGCGGCACAGGGCGTGGCAGAGGGCATGGTCGTTGTCAAGGAGCACGTGGCCAAGGCAGGGGACGCAATGATGGCTGCTTCATCTGTGGTGCATTGGACTACTGGGCCAGGGAATGTCCAAAGCAGAAAGAGAACAAGAGATACAATGTGTGCTGTAGGCATTGTATTACCAGACAATGTGCAATGGGAGTTTTTCCATGTTTACACTTCTAGTCCGCATGTTTCTTTGGCAAAAGCTCCACATCAGAGATGGCAGGATTTGGGACCATGGGTCAGTCAGTGTAGAGAAGACCATCGATGGCAGAAAACCGAAACACCACATGTTTTCTACAATCCGAGACTTAAAGCATTTAAACAGCGTTGTCAAACACATTTTCATGCTCGAAGGAGTATAGAGGAATGCCCATACACCCACATCTTCACACAAGCATGTTTGACAACAGACTCACCAGAGCTGACTGGGATCCCAGACACATTATGGGCTAAAAGCAAATATGATGTAGGGTAAATTAAATGTGCGGCACCTGTAGAGATAACACCAAAATCTTCTCATCGCCCGTGTAAAGAGCAATATCCTCTGAAACCGGAAGCGGTGTAGGGAATTATACTGGTTTTTGAATCACTGTTAAAGGCGATCATTGTTCTATGTGCATCACCAGTGCGAACACCCATTTTTCCAGTGAAGAAAATTAGAGATGCTGGTCAGCCCAAAGAGTAGAGAAAACCTGAGTATTGGAAATTTCTGTGGGATATCGTGAAGGTCCCCCAATTTGTGTTGAAAGCTATGTTGAAATACAGATTTGGAATTGTGGCAGTTCCGCCTGCCACATGCCACCCAAGTGGCTTTTCCAGGGATCTCTGACACAGGGACACAGGCGATGCGATGGCGATGTTGCAAACAAACAACTTTATTTGCAGAGATGGCAAGATGTTGCAAGCCAGGAGCAGATGGAATATGTGTGTGTCAGGACAAGGGCTCTCTCTTGTGTGTGGGGACGGGTGATTTTAACCTGTTGCTCATCAACTCCTCTGATGAGGAGCCTACCCCCCGAAGCAGAGAGAAAAAAAGAAAAAATATAATAATAAAATACAATAAATGTCTGGACTCTGAAACAGGGTTACCATCCCTAAAATGACCAGACTCTGACACAGGGTTCCCATACCTTAAACAAACGAAAGTGTCCAGAGAAAACAAACCCTGGAACAGCACGGTCCATGGGGCGACCCTCCCCCAGAGCGACGAGACAGCATACCCCCTCCTCCCTCTCGGAGCATGGGGCCTCAGCTGCTGTGCTGGCTGGGGGAGGTGTAGCTGGGCTTGTCTGTTGTGGGGGTGCTTCACGGGGCGGCCTGGCTGCTGGGCTGCTGACGGTTCCAGATGGAATATGTGTTGTCATGACAAGGGCTCCCCCCTGTGTGTGGCGACGGGGGATTTTAACCTGTTGCTCATCAACTCCTCTGATGAGCAATAGGTAGCCAATCCTGATTCTGGGCCCAATTAACTAGACCCAAGACCGTTGGCTGCTTAAATCACACCACCCCCACACCACAGGAATCATTAACATTACCAGACGGAAGAGCGCTCCTTAGTATGTTGATGATTTAATGATCTGCTGTTGGTTCAACAGCAGGTGACATTTTTGGGGCATGTGATCACAGCAGAAGGCAAATCCCTCTCGCCCAAATGCATAGCTGCCATTTAAAACATTCCAAAGCCTCAACAAAAAAACAGGTCATGAGTTTCCTCGGAATTACGTCATACTGTTGTCAGTGTATCCCCAATTACGCAGAATTTGAGGCACCACTGTCCAGTATAGTGCACGGTAATGGACTGACTGCACATTAAAAGGTAACATGAACCATGGACCAAGCTGAGAAAGCTTTTGTTGACTTCAAAACAGCTTTGCAATCCACACCAACGCTGGGATTGCCAGACATGACTCAATCATTCATACAAACTGTTGATGAGAAAAATGGCTACATGACTTCAGTGTTGTTACAGGACCATGGAGGTAAACAAAGACCAGTAGCTTATCTTAATTTTCATCCAAACTAGATGCTGTGGCAGCAGGATTGACTAGATATCTCAGAGAAGTAGCAGCAGCCGAGAAAGCTGTATTAGCACCACATGATTTGGTAGGATACCAAGACTTGACTTTGTTAGTGCAACATGCAGTTTCCATCATATCCATTCCATCAATTCCATCACTTAAGGTATCACACTGTTTTGCTCAACATGCCTAATATCACTGTGAAAAGATGCACTGTTCTAAATCCAGCTACACTTCTCCCCACAGCCGATGAGGGCAAACCGCATGACTGTGTGGAAGCTATAACTGATGTTTGCTCCCCAAGACCAGATCTGCAAGACACACCTCTAACGAATGCGGACGTAGAGCTGTTTGTAGCCGGTTCAGCCTCATGGGATCCAGCCACAGAAAAGATACAGGTGTGGTGATACACAACTGTGGGAGTGCCGAAATGATGAGACGGGAGGCGAAAGTATGCCGAGTCGTTCTTTACTCCCACATCGAAAATCAAAAACACAACTAACTCCGCAGCTAGCGAGCATGCATCCAACGCCGCCACTACATGGAAATATTTGGTACTGTCCTGTGTTATGCCCCTCAGTTGAAACTGGGCTTCCACGTGCTGAAACCATGGCTGGGGGCTGTGCTGCCAGAACTCGGGCAACTTGACTGCCGCGGCGTGGATGCTAGCGTTAGCCTTAGCTTCTGGCGCAGCTCCTGCGGCGTTGTTGTCGTTCAACATGTTCTTTCAGAAACGTGCGGGGTCACCAATGATGAGAATATAGGTGTGGTGAGGTCAGGGAACTGTGCAAGGAGGCGTTGGTACTCATCCCCAGCGGCCAGCATGTTAGACAGGCCGAGCGTCCCCGGCCCACCCAGGGAGCACGGGTATGTGGAGAAAGAGATAGCATCGACCAAACGGCAGTTCGTGACGTCCACCAGCAGGTTGAAAGCGCAGAGAAAGTCCGCGCCCAGGAGGGGAACCGACACAGTGGCCATCACAAAGTCCCAGGCGAAACGCCGCCCGCCGAAACACACCTCCACGTACCTGGTGCCGTAGGTACGTATGGGCGTG
>OMKR01109172.1:0-18345 GCA_900302355.1 Cyttopsis rosea | reverse complement strand
GTAATAATAGTTATAATAATAATAATAATAATAATAATAATAAATAAATAAATTTATACATTAATTTTGAAAAAAGGCCAAGATCTGGAATTCCATTTGAAATGGATATTTCACTTTATCTATGCAAGATTTATTGTGAGAGTCCCGACTTTATAACTTCTTTCATTTTAGTCAGCTCGGTTCCCAATTGGCTATCGGTCTTTCCCACGTGACAAGCCCTCGTCCTCAGACATACTCGGTCTTCCACCCACCAAGACAGACTTCTGAGCAGATCGGGGGAAGTAGCCCTCTTTGGTCCCCTGCTCGTTGTTTTCATTGGGACTTCTGCAAAGCGGGATCCCATCAAAAATGGAGCCGTCCTTGGAAAAGTGCTACTCTAACCCAAATAGTGAACAAAAGTACTGTGCACTTTACAACACAAATTACCTTGTAAGACTCTCAAACATATTTGTGATAACCCAAGGCAATGACAGAATATGTCAATTGTGTGTAAATGGCAAAAATAAATGATAGAAACGATAATTTCCGCATTGTGTCAAGTGTCAACCGGATGGCTTCTTCTTCGCCACTCGCATTGTTCCCGCTCCCTAACAAGATGCTCACTGCTGCAATTGGTGGTTGGAAGATATATTGCAACAATTTTAATGTATTGTCATTGTTTATTGTTTATCTGACACGATGAAATGTTTTGGGTGTGGAAAAGATTTGATCAGAACCTGCCCAGAGGACAGATCCTGAGCCCACACCAGCCACCCAGTGATCTGTCTGGACTGCTCACATGTGCCACATGGTGGTTGTGGGTTCCTCAATATCATTCTGTCCAGTGTCACAATACTCAATCATTGCATCTCCGTTTTGTTCATAAAGACCATATTCCTTCTCCTCTAAAGCTTCCAATGTTTTGATTGAAGCTTTTATAGCCTCAATATCAGTTTGCAATTCAAGTCCTTCTTTCTTGGCCTTTATAGCTGCTTCCTGTCTTTCAAGTTCCTGCCTTTTCAGCTTCAGCTTTTCTTTGGGCAGATGAGGCTGTAGAAGACTCACTGCTGCTGGAAAAGCTCCTCATGCTCCTTTGACTTCTCCTGTGACTCGATGGTTGTTTATCACATTGGAGAGGCTCAAAAGAGGTCGCTTTGACCAGACATCTATTTACATGTCCTGGAATTCTTTGCATGCAGCAAGGAATTAATTTAATAGTTGTTTGATGTAATTATACAATTTCAAGAGTTGATTAAAACTTTATTATTAAGATTATTAAGTTCATTAAACATGCCAAAATTCTGCTTTACCATGCTGTCATTTTCAAGTCTAACATGGGGGTTTCCATAATATTTATTTTTGCAGTTAGCCATTTCAACGTAGCTTTCCTTGTAATTTTGTGTTGAGGATGTTTCTTCTAGACCCTTTTTGTGAGTTTAATTGTTCTTTTTTGGTCTGATATAAGGTGTTTCATCAACAGGTGCACTTTCAACATATTCCACAATTCCAAAATTTTCAACTTCATGATTTTGATGATCTGTAATTTTTCTTGCAATTCAATCAATTCAAATGTCAGCATCCACAATAAACAGTGTAACTCCCAGACCCAAACCTGAGAAGAATGTTTTTTTGTGCCACTAACCAACAATGAAGAGAATAGGTGTGCAGCAGGCCCATCTGCCCAACCTGGGAGGCTGCTGCAAAGAGGTCCAACATCCTCTTACACTCTCACACTGACACTACCTGCCAAGAATGCAATGGCAATACATAATTGTTCTCACTATCTTCTTCGTCAATCATGCTTTCATTGCCATATAGTCTTGAACAAGCCCCAGAAACTCTATTGTCCTTGCTGGAACAAGACAGCACTTCTCCGCTGGTAGCTGAGAGGCTGGCTTGCTCTTGAGAGTGGGTGTTATGGCTTCCTTCTAAATCATAATAGCCCTTCTGGAAGATGCACATTTAGACAGTACCAACACATTTGTCTCTATTCATTTGTTTGATTTACTCACTGTTGGTGGTGGTTGATTCTTGAGTTTGATGATGATGGATTTGCGATGATTTGTGTATGTGCATGCGTGCATGCATGCGTAAAAACTCTCAAAACTAAAAAGTTTTCAGACCAAATATAAATTAAAAATAGGCCTTTTCAAAAGTTAATCAAACATTCAAATTGTCTCTAAAAACCAGTGATGAAACGCTATGACACTATTATGATTAAGGTGTGATGATTGTCACGGTCTCCGGCCGTGCCTCCCAGTCCTCAGTGTTCCTTGTGTATTTTTTTTCCTTTTCCCTTTTGTCTCCTGTCTGTCACTATTGTGATTGGTTCCCATGGTTTTGTGTGTGTCTGTGTGGCGGAGGTGTGGTCTCCCACTTCCTGGTTCCTGGCTCCCAGCTTTGTGCAGCTGCAGGCAATCCACCCCAAAATTAACCGTCCGTGTCCTGCACTTGGGTCCGATCCGTGTTCATAACAGAACAATCTGGCCAGCGACCCAGCGGACATAGACCAGATCCATCAGACTCTCGTCCACCACGGCGCATTAGTGGGCCATCACGACCAAGTTCTCTGGGATATGATGGAGTTGCTACAGTCCCTTTCCACTAGCGTTGCTAGGATCAGAGCCCAAGTGGACACCGTCTCCGCGCAGCTCCCTCCGCCACCCCCGGCCGTCTGGTCCAGTTTTCTCGCTCCAGTTCTCTCGCTCCAGCGTCCTCTCCAGATCCATCCGCTTCCCAGGACCGCGAGCCCCACATCCCATCCCCGGAACACTATGATGAGGATTTAGGCAGATGTTGGACTTTCCTCACGCAATGTGCCCTGGTCTTTGAACAGCAGCCCCCCACCTACCGTACAGAGATTGCGTACACTATTGGGTACACTATTTCGATGGGTTCGTGTGAATGAACACTTTAGATCATCCAGTCCTGGGGAAAGATGCAGCTAAATGACTCTTCTTACTCCGCCAGGGTTCCTGCAGTATCACAGAGTTCGCCATAGAGTTTAGAACTCTCGCTGCTGATTTGAGGTGGAACAATGAGGCACTCCAGGGGTTTTTTCTAAAAGACTTGGCAAACAAGTCAAGGACGAGTTAGCTGCTCACGACAAGTCAGTTAGGCTCCATGCTTTAATTTCCCTGGCCACCAGATTAGACAATCGCCTCCATGAGCAACTGAGACAGAAAGCTAATCGATCACCATCTCTGTCCCTCCATCACTACTCTCCTCCTTTGTCCAACATGAGGGCAGTTCCAGCTCTGTCTCTCGTGTTCCTTCCAGCTCTGCCATTCCCACAGTTGTTAGGGAGGAGCCCATGCATGTGGGTTGGGCCTACCTCTCCCCCACCGAACGTCACCGAAGAATGGATGCGGGGGAATGTGTTTATTGTGGGCAGACCAGTCACTTCCTCACCTCCTGTCCCTGTCAGCCGAAAGGGGTCATCAGTAGCTGTGGGGGTGCTGGTGAATCCTACTACTTTTTCCCCAGTCCAAGACCTCAGATGCAGCTGGAGGTGACATTTTGTTGGAACCAACAGTCACTACCCCTGGTAGCTTTAGTGAACTCAGGAGCTGATGAACGCTTTTTGGACATTAATCTCAGGCTGGCATCGCTAGTGAACCTCTGCCAGTTCCCCTGGAAGCTTAGGGTTAGGGCAAGGTCCTCGCCCATGTGCTGTGTTCGATAAACAAAGTGCTATCTTTCTGCCTCCTCATCATCCCTACAACTGTGTCATCGATCTCCTTCCTGGAGTCTTGTTGCCATCTGGTTGCCTGTTCAACATGTCCCGTCCGGAGAGGGAGGCCATGGTGAAGTGCATCCACTATTCCCTGGCTGCTGGAATTATCCGTCCATCTTCCTCTCCAGTCGAGGCAGGTTTCTTCTTTGAAGAAGAACGGTTCTCTCTGACCTTGTATTGTCGAGGCCTTAACGCCATCACAGTGAAAAATAAGTACCCTCTTCCTCTAATCAATTCTGCATTTGAACCCATCCAGGAAGCCACCATCTTCTCTAAGCTGGATCCCAGGAACGCCTACCACGTAGTCCAGATCCAGGAGGGAGATTAATGGAAGACGGCCTTTAACACTCCTCTAGGTCATTTCAAGTACTTGGTCATGCCGTTCTTCAGTCTCATTTCTGGGGAAACTCATCGAGACCATGTTCATAACAATGATGGCATCTTTCTAATCGACACATCTGTTTCAATCAACTGCTTGCCATAAAAGTCTTCACGTCACATGAATCAGAATGACTTTATTTTGCCAGGTGATTATTGCTGCATGTCGACAGACAATTAGCATTACAGAAAGCTTAACAGTCTGAGAAAAAATATTAATAAGATAGAATAAGAATGTTATACATACATATCTAAGAGGACAATAACTCACCATGGTTCCCAGACAGGCCTGCATTCACAAGGTTGTCGTCCTTCCACGCTGATTCGCACATTGCTGTTAAACCTTAGACAAAGACATGTTGTCTCTCTCTGTCTCTCTCTCTACATGTATTTCTCTCTCTCTCTCTCTGTACCTGTCACCCCCTCCTCTTTCTCTTTTTACATACATCAAACCACTTGTTCTCTGTACTGAACCCCTTTAACTACTCTGTACCAATAAACACATTTCAGAACTCTGTAATATCCTGCCTTGGTTTCACATTGTTCTCCAGCCGGCTGAATGCTTCAGAAACTCCACTCGGTCCGAATCCTTCAATAAAAAGATCAGAACAACTTGGTATCAGCAAGTGGGATCCTGTACTAAGATAAGAGCTCATTCTTTTCTATAAAATAGTGGATGGTTTTGCCTTTCTCTGGGATGCCCGAATTTTATAAGTTGTGCTTTAATATAATTTGGAATTATGAGATGTGAAAGAGACGTCTGAGGAAGCATGTGGCTTCATAGTGGTTGGCAACCACCGCTTCGGCCTTCTAGAGGTGTTATAGAATTGTGATGGGCAAAGCAGTTATTTTAAGTGAACTGAATCATAAGAATCAGTTCATCAATTCATTAAAAATATTTGTTCAAAAGATTGACATAATCATTCAGAGATTGAAGGAGGGAGGGGGAAATCAGTGATTCGTTTGCAGTGATTCGTTCCCAGTATGGGTTTGTGTTTGCTGCAGGGATACACTCACTCAATGTGAGTGAGCCAACTTGATCATGTTCCCTCGTGCAACTGACTGAGAGCTCAACTGAACTGACTAGATGAACGAATCGTTTCAGGAAGTGATTCAGTTCAGTTCGTTCACCCAAAATATTTATTCTTTTGAATGATACTATACAAAACAAACACTATATTAGATATTGTTAGATGCAAAGCAGAGACAGCATTTCCATTTATGCATATAGGCACACCTGTAATGTTAAAACCACCAAATATTGGAGAACTAAATGAGGTGTGTAATGCTGCTCCTAATATTCAAACAAATCTGGCACATCATATACGGTCTGGATAATGGGGTCAGGACCTTAACTGGTGCTTGGGGGAAGAGACTATCTGTCACGTCATGTGGGATTGTCCCTTTGCGGGGGTGGTGTGGGCGAGGGTGGGGATCCGTGCTCAAAAGAATTAAGGGAACACTTAAATCACACATCAGATCTTGATGAACAAATTATTCAAGTTGAAAATCTTTACTGATGTACATTGTATAATTTGTTGAGAACAAAATGACATAACAATGGTCAAAATGATCAACCCATTGAGGGCTGGATTCAAAATCACACGCAAAATCGAAGTAAAACATTTTAATCACAGGCTGATCCAACTTGCGTGAATTATATCACAGCAACTCATAATGTGACTGAGTAGTGTGTATGACCCCCGCGCCTGTATGCACTCCCGGCAATGTCTGGGCATGCTCCTGATGAGTCAGCGGATGGTCTCCTGGGGGATCTCCTCCCAGACCTGGATCAGGGCATCAGTGAGCTCCTGGACAGTCTGTGGCGGTACTTGGTGGCGTCGGATGCAAAGATAGAATAATGTCCCATAGGCGCTCAATTGGATTTAGGTCAGGCGAACGAGAGGGCCAGTCAATGGCATCAATGCCTTCGTCATCCAGGAACTGCCTACACATTCTGGCCACATGAGGCCAGGCATTGTCCTGCACCAGGAGGAACCCAGGGCCCACTGCACCAGCGTAAGGTCTGACAATCGCTCTGATGACTTGACATGGAGGTCTGTGTGACCCTCCAAGGATATGCCTCTCCACACCCTCACTGACCCACAGCCAAATCGCTCTTGCTAGATGATGTTACAGACAGCATAACATTCACCGCAGCATCCCCAGACTCTTTCACACCTGTCACATGTGCTCAGTGTGAACCTGCTCTCATCTGTAAAGAGAACAGGGCTCCAATGGCGGACCTGCCAATTCTGGTGTTCTCTGGCGAATGCCAATCGAGCTGCACGGTGCTGGGCTGTGAGCACAGGTCTCACTAGAGGACGTCAGGCCACGTTTGGTCAGAATCATGCACACCAGTAACCAGTGCTCCTCCTGTTCCTCCTCGCACAAATGAGCAGATACCGGTCCTGCTGCTGGGTTGATGCCCTTCTACGGCCCTGTCCAGAGTAATTGCTGGTCTCCTGGTATCTTGTCCATGCTCTTGAGACTGTGCTGGGAGACACAGCAAACCTTCTTGCGACCGCACGTATGGATGTGCCATCCTGGAGGATCTGGACTACCTGTGCAACCTGATTGGGCTGCAGGTACCGCCTCATGCTACCAGTCATGACAAGGACACTACCAGAACACAAAACTAGAGAAGAATCAATCAGGAAGGATAATGAGAGAGCAATTGTCTGTGACCACCACATGCAAAACCATTCCTTATTTGATGGTTGTCTTGCTTTTGCCTCTCCATTGTACCTGTTAACTGTCAACTTAATTTGCACCGAAGCAGGTGAAATTGATTCACAATCACTTGTTCTTCCTAAATAGACAGATTGATATCCCTGAAGTTTTACTGACTTGGTGTTATACTGTGACGATTAAGTGTTCCCTTATTTTTTTTTGAACAGTGTATAAGACATGCAACACAACATATATGCAGTTAAGGAACTGACTTTCTGTACATCTTGTCATGAAATCTGCTGCACATCACTCATGAGGAATTGACGTACAATGTCCCTGAGTTGCACACCAACAACGACTCCCCACCTACTGGTGGTGGCACTTACAACTAGGCAGATAGGGCCCTGCTACATGGACCGAGAATGCTTGAATGGAGTGCAGTGGTGCGCAGGCACCACTGTATGTTTGATTGTGTTTCCAGAATATGTTACCAAACTGTGTGCAAGTGATGCAAATGCTGTATGAAAATTTACACGTGAAGACAGTGCAGGAGTTCAGTCAGTGGATCAGAGAAAAGGAAGCAGCTGTTGTCTTTCATGTTGGCGATGATGGCAGATGTATGGTATTGTTGCAACAGCAAGGAGAAAGGGGCCTACAGTGGGAGAGACGCAGAGGAATGGAGAGAGGAAGAGGCAGTTCGCCGTGGAGGTTTTTCAAACAATGGCAGAGAATATAATAGAGACAGCAGAAAGAACGATGTGTGTATGAAGTGTGGTTTTACTGGCCATTGGGATTGCCGGGTTCATCCATCAAAGTGGAAGGATGCAAATCCAGCGCCTTACCAAATTCAGGGACATGCTCGGCCTTCCGCTGGAGGAGATCCAAACAAGCAGATCCAATATATGAGTGGAACCCTAAGTCCCATGCATAGGGATGCCTACAGAGCCAGACCCCAACAGAATATTATTTTCTCCATTTGAAACTTTCAGGTGCATATGAGGAACTACCAATGATAACTTTAACCATTTCAGGAACAGATTATGATTTCCTCATTGATTCAGGCACCACAAGCTCATCGATGTCCATGAATCTTTATAATGGACCGGTATCGGCTGCATTTACAAGTTCTGTAGGAATTACTGGGGTCCCAATTAAATGTCCCAAAACCTCTACAGGTAACCAGCCCCCATTACAGTTCCATCCTTCCATCCACACAAATTTGTTATTGTCCCAAGTTGTCCAGTTTATTTAATGGGACGTGATCTCCTATTTAAATTAAAATGCACCCTCACATTTGGCCCATGAGGATTCACCATCACCGCACCTGCAAATTAAAATCTGGTATTTTATTCTAAACATGACAAGCCGTGCCTAAAGCACAAGGTGCTTGATTTTGCAGAATCAGATGCTGTGATTTTCAAAACAGCTGCCGTTCACGACAGACACAACGGGCCTGAAGTGGCCAGATAAGCCTTTTGAAGTGTTCCTTTCTGCAGACCCAGCACCCAAAGAGGTGTGGGTGGACAAGATCATTAATTTTTACAGCTTACATTGTCCAGCACCGAGCAGTGTTTATTCCTACTGGCTAGTGGGGAGACTGCTACTCAGACCACACATGCCCCAGTAATATCATCACTTAGCCTTCTCATACGGGTGATCAGACAATGATGGGGCAATCACATCACTAGAACATTTATTAAAGGTTAAATTATGGGCTGCACACAAAAATGAGACAGGTTTGAATGACTGCACCCCATAACAGGCTGTGTTGAAACCTGGGGTAAATTCCCTGCTGGAACAGAAAGTTATTCTTCTGACGACATCTCCTTACAACACACGGATAAATCCAGTACCAAAGCCTAGCAAAATTGCTTGGCACTTTACACAGGATTTGCACGCTGTCAATGACCTAGTGGTACCTCTGCCACCTAACGTATCTGATGTTGTCTCTATTCTCACAGCTATACCATCAACACATAGCTACTTCACTGTGGTTGATTTGTGCTCCGCCTTTTTCAGTGTCCCTGTCCATGACAACAACTGACAATACCCAATACAGCTGTATTGGGTATTGACGCGACTTTCACAGGGCTATATTGACTCCACTGCAGCCTTTGCTGCGGTGGTACGAACTATGTTGGCATCTTTTACACCTCCACTTGGATGTACACTTCTCCAGTATGTCGACAACTCACTGCTTGTGTGAGAAAGCATCATTGCAGCTGTTGCAACACCTGGCTGATTGTGGTCACACAGCATCCATGGCTAAGCTACAATGGTGTAGAGAGGAAGTGACTTATCTGGGTTTTCTGCTGTCACAAGGACAAAGACAGCTGTCAAAAGACAGAGTTGTGCTGATGAAGCTGTTTCCCCCCTACAATCTAAGAAAGCTATGATGAGTTTTTTGGGAATGATCAACTACTGTCACCAATGGATATCATATCCTATGAATGCTCCAGAACACATACAATGGACAGACGGACAGACAATGGCCAGACAATGGCTACGTCATTCACAGCCCGAGACTATATGCCCCAGCCCCGGGCTTACTCAACTACTACATCCCTTTCCATCTATACATTTCAGAAGATGCTGCTACAGTTGCTGGCATATTGGCTCAGGCTCATGGGAGTGGCTATAAACCAGTGGGGTATTTATCAAAGACCCTTCCCGCAGTGGTACAGGGAATGCTCCCATGCTTGAGTGCCATGGCAGCATGTGCAATGATGGTCGAGGACGCTGAAAAAATAGTGGTGTCTCATAAATTACACCTCCACACAACACACCAAGTCACCACCATCCTACGCAATCTAACATCACAACACATGACAGCTCAGCGACACAGTGGATATAAGGCTATCCTATTGTCAATTAGGCTTGCAAATATGCACACCCTCCACTTTTAATCCAATGTGTCTATTACATTCTTTGTTCCACTCATTCACTCCAATCACATAGGCTCATGACTGTTTACATGAAATCACACAGTGCTCTTCAGCCCATTCTGATCTGCAGTCAACCCCGGTCCAGGGAGGAGCAGGGTTCACAAACCCTGTGATGCGTTTATCTCACAGGATATAGTGTGTGCGAACTATCAAGTAGGGTGCATGAAGCATATTCATATTCATACCCGTCTGCACAGGCTGCTGAATTGGTAGCTTTGGCCCGGGTGTGCACATTGTTTAAAGGTAAGCGACTGACCGTATACACAGATTTGCGTTACGTGTTCGGTGTTGTACATGACTTTGGAAAACTTCCACATTGGTGTCTGACCTCCTTTCAGATATCACCCTGCCCATACAATTGGCTGTAGTAAAAGTTAAAGGACATAGTACAGTAGGACATGACTGGCAAGAAGGAAATTACTTGGCTGACGAGGTTTCCAAGAGGACAGTCGTGGATTTTCCATGGTCCCCTTATTGTAAAGAATTATGTACTTATCGGCAACATACTCCAGAAACTGTGGACATTAAATATCTAGAGGCACATGCAGCACCAGACGACATCCAGTACTGGCACTCCATAGGCATTGTCGCTCCATCGACTGATGGCATTTTAAGCGATGAGACACAGGCTGGCTTTACTGGCTTTTATCTGTCTTTTCTTGTCTGCCCTTTTCACAGTGTTTCACATGTCAGACAAAGAGGGGTAAAAAAGAGGGCTCTTAAAACACGTATTTGTATTTAAGGCATTTCAAAAACTCCCAAATTATTATCATCATGCCTTGAATGTGGTCATACTAATGTGGGACACACACAGACACAACTTAGACTTAGACTTTTTATTTTGTCATTTTCAACATTCACTTTCAGTGTACATTAAAAACGAAATTCCGTTGCCCGGACGTGATTGCACAGAACATTTACATGAACATGAAGAAGTATGAATAAATATGAATATGAATATAATAGTAAAAGAATACTGAATGGTTACTGAATATGCATATGGACAAGTAGACATGAATATAACTATAAATATGAATAGTAGTGCAATAGTAGTGCAATGAATCCTGGGTGGATACTGAGTATACATACAGGGAGTCACAATTAACTACGTAAGTCACAATTGAAATTAAAATGCAATTTTCGAACAATTTCAAAATGAACATGAAAACGGCATTTGACACTATCGTTTTCAAAGACTTAAACTTCTGTGCGGTGGACGATATTCAAATGCAACAAGCGAAACAGCAGCCCCAGTCTATTGCATTTACATTTACATGTCACCACGCTCTCTGAGTAGGCGGGACGCCCTAGGCTACCTACCGGATGCTGGCTTCCCCGCGCTTTACTATGTACGATGTGACTCTGTTCATTTATAGATGTAATAAATAAAAACAATGCGTGGAAGACGATTTCGGAGATAGTTGGGATCCCTGGTGAGGTTTATTACATGAGGCACTGAAGTAAAAACGTGAAAGTCCAAGTTGGATCTCTGTTGAAGTTCAGTTCTCGTGGAGACTGTCCCTGTGCTTCCACGTAGTTTGATTAAAACCATTTTCTACATCTACAGTATGATGTCATGTCATGTAGCACAAATCACATGGTCAGAATGCATGGGAATATTTTTTGAGAAGTTAATCAGGTATAAAATGTAAATATACACATATATATCAATATTTAGACTGTATGTGCATTTACACATACATTTTTTTTTATCATTAGTTGAAGAGTGCAAGAGAAAATGGAAGAACCTTACAGTAGGGACACCTACAGAAGGGAGAGAAAGAAAGAAAGAGAGGAACAGGAGTGGTGGGTAATGTTGCATATATGAATATATTATATGTCATATTATATTTTATAAACAAATATAAAAATATATTTAAAAATAACCATGTCACTTAGCGACAGCTCTTTTGAGCATAAAGAAGCGATAAACTCGCTTTTGGTGAGAGCGTATGGTAAATGTTAGTGAACCAAGTCACTGAACGGCGAAGTGACATCCTCACTGAGGACTCACCTTGATGATGGAACTGACAGATTGCATTTTCATTTTCATTTTGACACCAAAAGCGTGTGGGGACATGGAAATGGAAATGCAATAGACTGCGGCTGCTGTTTCGCTTATTACATTTGAATATTGTCCACTGCACAGCAGGTTAAGTCTTTGAAAATGAAACGTCAAATGCCGTTTTCATTATCAAATTGTTAGAAAATTGCATTTTAATTTAAATTAATTCACTTAAATATTGCTTGCATACTGGAAAATGAGGTTCTTATTGCTTATATTACATTTTAATTTTCAAATTTGAATTGACGTGAAATTGAAATGTTGTACCCCACTGTAGCGGGGTACGACTTTGAAAATTAAATGTCAAACTGATTTTCCATTTTCAATTTCATCAACTGGTGTTTTTAAACCTTCACAAGCAAGCACTTAAAATAGAAACAGACAGTAATGACTCATGTATAAATGGATAGATGATTTATATCCATTATAAATCTAATGCAAAAAATAAAATTGAACAGGCTTTCTAATTTGTCTAATGTCTATCCATCCACTCTTTTCCACTCTGAGAATCCACTTGCCCTTCATTTGTTTTCTTATTTTTAAATTGCTATTTTATTGATTAACAATACCGACTAATATAATGTCCCTCAATTTGATACGCATTAGGCCCTGGAACCCCATCTATACTGTAATTCGGGAGATAACAGTCATTATTGTACATTCTCTGATAAATGGAATAATGGGGACGTTTAATGATTAGTCATTTTGCTGGGGACCCCCTGGAAGGACCCCCGGGAGGTCCCCGGACCCTACGTTGAGAACCACCACCACTGTAGATCATCATTGCTTGTGTCGTTATAAAAAGTGTATTTAAATTTGTTATGTCCTCCTTTGTTTGACCTCACGCTGTCGGTGTATCTGTCACTAGGATGACACGGATTGAGTCATTGACATGACGGGTTTCTTTTTTATTTATGATCTTTAACTTTGACTCAACTCTTCCCATTTGAATTATGAAACTAAACTTGTCTTAATAGTTTGCACTGAATCATGAGTAACGACATGAATACGTCCACTGATACAGCTTCAATCTGCAGAGGCACAACGCAACGTATTTCATGTTTTATATCAGATGATCCATCGGCCTCCACAGGATGAAGCACCACAATGGAAACCAAGTGACAAACGTATGTGAAGAACAATGACTTGTGTTTCAATACAAAGGAAATAAATTGCTTTATAATCTTGATTTATAAAATAGGGTTTATTTTGCATTATTCTGCCTTATTTTACTGTGAACAGTGAACATTGTGTGTATTTCAATTTTTCCCCAGATATTGACATTTTTCATTTTCATGTCTATCTATCTATCTCTCTATCTGTCTATCTATCTATTTATCTATCTATCTCTCTATCTGTCTATCTATCTATTTATCTATCTATCTCTCTATCTGTCTGTCTATCTATCTATTTATCTATCTATCTATCTATCTATCTATTTATCTATCTATCTATCTATTTATCTATCTCTCTATCTGTCTATCTATCTATCTTTCTATCTACCTGCTTATATCTATCTATCTATCTATCTATCTATCTATCTATCTATCTATCTATCTATCTATCTGTCTATCTATCTGTCTATCTATCTATCTATCTATCTATCTATCTATCTATCTATCTATCTAGCTGTATTCTTTCACCCACGATGCTGTTTGATATTCCTCCAGGAGCTTCCATTTCTTTTCTTTCCATTTGTGAGGACGCTCGCCAGGTAGGAACAGAAAGGAAGGACTGGGGGCAGCACTTCCACACACACTGACCTGTTTGCTGCTGAATAATAATGCCAGAGCCGATGGAACGTTATCCAGAGGCTCGGGGCTGAGGTGCAGTGGAATCTGTAGCAGGAACCTGGCACGGCGTTGTCTAAACCGGGGTAAATATTCAGTCACGTGCTCCATTTTAACATCATTTTTTATATTCTCTGTCTGATATGAGAAATATCAGATTTTGTGCCATTACAGTATGCTTGAATAGCTTGGTTAAAGAAGATAAGATAAGATAAGATTTTACTAATCCTGGGGGGAGATTCAGGCGTTGCAGCAGCAAAAAAAAAGCAGTGCAGTCAGAAATAACCCCTTATGTACACATCTATCTATGTACACTGGACTAGTGAGTCCAATATGGGCAAGTAGCAGTTAAGTCTACGGTAAGTACAAGTTACAGTACTGCAGCATTACTAATGCAAGAGACATACAGTAGTACTAGTGTCTAGTCACATGCATTACAACATATCATACAGTAATATCAAGTAGTAGCATTACAGTATTAACAAAAGTCAGAGAGTGGCATACAGCGATAATAGCAGTCCATAATATAACAGTATTAATAAGGATGACGATCCTAATATTACAGCAGTCCTGATAAGTAAGGTGAGTGAGGTGCCAATAGCAGTCGTTGCCCTGTACTTCTGAGGTTTTAGGTTCATTCAGCTGTGATGTGGGGGTTGAATGAAATGATCATTAAACAGGTAATTCTTCTGTGTCAGTGAGCGCCGTCCTGGCTCGGCCGAGCAACATATGCGAACAAGGGGAATCCAAGGAGAATGATGAATGTTGTCAGCGGAGCGGTGCCTTTTGGCAGCGCAGGTCAGCCCTGGGAGCACACGGCACGATGGTTAGGCCAGATTTCCCATTTCTTTAATTTCCTGTCAATTTGAGGCATCAGATGGGGTTTTGTACTTTAAATGACTATTTGTTTTTGCTATCATCACACACTGAGGTTAAATTTGCATAACTCTCCTTTCAAAGTGTTTAGAGAATTGGAAGTTTGCAGCTTTGCGGAACCACAGCACATAAACAAAGCCCAGCCATCCAAGAGGAAGCAGGTTTATTTACTAATTCATAAGTAAATGCATTTCTATTCATGGAAAACCTCATGCCAAAAAGCCGTCCTCTAAGAATGTGTTTATATGCATGGAGTATTTTTGATATTAGTCGATATGGCAGCTGAAGCTGTGTTTGTGCATCCTCATCTGGTGATGACACAAAACGTTTTCATGTGAATTTCCAAATATTAAAATATTGTTATTGATGGAGAACTTTCACAGACAGCACAGACCGGCCGCACAAAGATCCACAAATGGATGTTGATTTACATGGCTGTTTGGCTAATTCCTACCATTTATATATACATTTATATATATATAGCATTCTGCAGTTATGGAAAAACAAATAGTATCAAATAGTGCGGTAGTTATTGGCTTAATATATTGTTGGAACAGATCTTAATTTAAAATTTGGGCCAGACCAGATGTTTTTTCCCCCCGTTAATTTACTGATATTAGATGTGCGACTCACCAGATGGCCGGACAACAGTGAATTAATATGTGAAATGATCCAACGTTGGAATATCTAAATCCAAATGAATGAATGCGATTACGCAATCGGTGTGAAGCCGAATTTAGAGGTGAAGTTCCTATTCCATCAGGTGAACTTTGGTCACCTGATTCACGTCAGGAATGAGCACATGAAAGCGACCTCTTGTGATTAGCGGCATGAACGTTGAGAACATTAATCCATTCATTTATTTGAAGTTTAATTTAGATACAATTTAATGGAGCCTCCACCATGTACACACATGTATCTTTAAAGAGCTCAAATGGAAGATAGTTTCCTCCCATTAAGTCTTTAAAAAATATCTTTTCAAATATGGTGAAAGGGATTTTTGGTGCATTTCTGCGACTATTCTGTGTAACTCCTTTCAATCTGTTCAATTTAATCCATTGCTTGGTTTCATCTATCGGGGCACAAAACAAAAACACACAACAAACAAAAAAAATAAGTACTGATAAGAGATCGAGGATGATTCAAAACAAAAGCGGTACATTTATTACTCACGCCGCGTACGTGGGCCTTTTATGTATTCCGCGCCCCCATAATATAAGAATGATTACAGTATTTTTCCACGGTTGATTGTGCAAATTTTTTATCATGATCAGCGTTGGCAAATTACTTTCTCTTACAAAACAAATACCCCATTGACTCTGCAGAACACTCGCGGCAAATAACTTGAGAGAGAGAACGCTGCATTGGGCTCTTGAGGAATGCGGGTCCGGATGGTTCTTGCCTCGGCTCATATTGTATTAATTAATGTTTATATTGTGTTAACTTTGCAGGAATATAAAGTGTACTGAGAGACCGGCCTAGTCATTATTGCTGCGTTTTTTTTGTTTTTATCTGCGCCCTTCTGATTCCACAACAGCGCCATCGTCTGGTAGATGTTCACCTCTTTTCAGACACACTCAAACAAGACAAATTAAGGAAATGGCCAAAGTAGCGGCACATCATTATATCGGTTTCTGATACATTTGTGCCAGAAAATACAGTTCTGCCGACTCCTTCCTGCTGGCTTTCGGCTTTAAAGTCCTAACGTTGCCGAAAACCCCGGATAGCCTCTCCTGCAGTGTGTGAGCCAGGAAGCCGTCCCAGTATTTACAGAGCAGAGAGCCCCCGGGCGGCAGAACCTTCTCAGCCATGTCGATCAAAGTCAGACACATGGTGATGAGCTTCTCGTGGTCCATCTCCTTGAAGCCGCTGGCGTTGGGCGCCATGTCGCTCAGGATGACATCAGCCTGGGCGTCGGGCAGAAGCTGCTGCAGCCGGGAGTGTGTGGCGGGGTCAGTGATGTCATGGCTGCACAGGAAGTGGGCGCCATCTAGAGGCGCCACGTTGAGGAGGTCCACCCCAACAACTGTACCACAAGGTAATTCTGGATCTGGGATACAAAGAATTTGAAATAAAAATAATAATAATAATAATAACAACAATACAAGTTTATGTTTTATCATTTTAACTTCCGTCTTAGAAGTATGGTGCTTTGTTTGGGGATTTTTTATTTTGTAAAATGGAGATGATTGCAGTTATATAAATTGACGGTTTGACTCATAAGGATAACTCACTTGTCCTACATTAAAAAAAGTTCATTCATTCAAGTTTATGTTTTGGAATTTAAAGTCTAAGGGGTGTCATGATTTGTTTAGGGATTTTTTGTTTTTAAAACATGAATGAATGATTGCATTAAAACAAATTGATGGTTTCCTCTAAAAGTCCACCCACTTGTCCCAAATAAAGTTGAGTTTTAAAGTCCCTGTATAGCAAAAATAAATATGTGTTCTGAGTTCGTCACAACACAGAAAAAAACGTGTTATTAACCACCCGGCCAAATTTGAACGATTAAAAAAATCGCCAAGTGTATAAAATTAGGTTTCAAAGTCCTGGAAAAAAAAGAAAGGGCGGTACTCTCTGCTCTGAAACGCTGGGGGCGTATCCGCTGAAGGCGTTGAAACCTGACACCGTATTGCGGGGCAGGCGCAGCCTCTCCCCAGCGTCAAACGCCACTAATCCAACATATATACACATACAAACCCATCCACAGCTAGAAAGCAAACTGTGGGCAGTAGTAACTCCTTGCGACTGAGCAGGAGCTAATGCGCTCTAGTTGGTATATTAGTGTGAGGGGCCGTGCGGGGGCGGGGCCACCGCGTGACGT
The DNA here is from genome assembly GCA_900302355.1 of Cyttopsis rosea. NCBI lineage: Eukaryota > Metazoa > Chordata > Actinopteri > Zeiformes > Parazenidae > Cyttopsis > Cyttopsis rosea. Next base: position 1,079 of record OMKR01109172.1, on the reverse strand, counting down.
CACAGAGCCACGGTTAAGGCCCGCCCAGAAAATCAGGACCACAAAAGCAATTACTTTCTAACAGTGAAATGTGTTTAGAAACAAATCTCGGAATTTACTTTACAGGGATTTTGAGATGTCCCTTCATATAACGGAAGTTTACATCATGTTATATTCTAGGATTTTTTAAAACTAATTAAAACAATGAAAGAAATACAGTGATGGTTTCCTCCATAAGGACCAGTCACACTTAATAATCCCAAATAATAAAACAAAAAATTAATTGAAGTTTTTGAATTTAAACTCCCGTTTTATAAGGGCCGCCATGCTTTTTTCTGGGATTATATTTTATTATTTTGTTAATGTGAATTATTCCAGCAACACCGTGGTGGTTTCCTCCAGAAAGGCCACTCACTTGTCCCAGCTGCATTGACCCTCTGCACCGCGATCTGGCTCCAGGCGCCCGGCGCTGCGCCGCAGTCCACCACCCTGAACCCGGGCTTTAAAATGTGAAAGCGGTCATCCACCTCCAGGAGCTTGAACGCGCTTCTGCAGCGGTAATCGTGCGCATGGGACGCCTTGACAAACGGGTCGTTTAGCTGCCGCACCAGCCAGTGTTGGCTGGATGTTGTCCTTCCTTTCAGGCTGCGCGGGGTCTGCTTCGCCCGACAGGCCGAGCTGTGCAGACACCTCGCGGCAAAGCCGAAGCACCGCATAACTCGCTGTGGACGAAAAGTCACGTTGTCGGCGGGGGTTCCACACACTCGACTGCGCATGCGTCGAAACATCCCGCGACACCGGCTATGTTGACGGAAGAGGTGCACCGTCAGTAAATTCCCCGCTGTAACGGTGCTGGGTAGAAAGGTTCCTACCTACGGCTGTCATCAGATATAATAATAATAATAATAATAATAATAATAATAATAATAATAATAATAATAATAATAATAATAACAACAATAACAACAAAAACAACAACAATAAGAAGAAGAAGAACAATAATAATAATAATAATAATAGGTTAATTATATCAAATATCATCATATAAGTTCCATTCAATTGCACAGAGAAATGGCTAAAATATAGGAAATGTACAAAAA
>OMKR01109170.1:0-13560 GCA_900302355.1 Cyttopsis rosea | reverse complement strand
ACTTGTGACAGTTCAATTTCAAGGCCGAGGGGGAAAAACATGGACTGGGACAGTTTCGTACAGTGAAGTGGAGACGTCCATGTCATGTTTCTCCCAGCGATGGAGGAAGAGCGATGACATAGCACAAACCCAGAGTCATTAAGGAACTTTCTGGCAGTTTTGAGCGCCATTTCGGATCCCTCCGCACCTAATGAACTTCATCCGAAAGTTGAAACGCTGTCACAGGAGTCCTCGTAGCTGATGTCAAACCCTTGGGTTTCTGTCACTCGAGGGTTATGGAGTCGTTTCACCCGTGTTAAAGAAGTCTGTGCCTCTGCAGAGTGACCTGCTAGCGCTCTTTACTTAGATTTTTGGATTTTCTACAATGTGTACATTCCTGTCAAAGTGTCCTTGTGCATATATTGCAAGACATCCAAACCAAGCGAGGGGAGTGTGTTCTCTCAATTCCAGAATTGCTTAAAAACACTTAATTCTGTGATCCAAATTTTCAGACATTGGTTTGATCAAGTTCTAGACTGAGTTTCGTATCGTGTTTGTAACTGTATTTCCTTGTTTTTTTGTGCTTGTTTGTATGAATATTTATTATCGCAAGCTATGCGTGGTGACATACTGCAGTGAACAGCTCAGCCGCGCAAAGATTTTCCATCATGCTTCATGCCGCTCAGCACCCAAAGAAAGGATTCAAGCCGGGCGCGGCCTTCTCGGCGCGAGCGTCGCTTTTGAGGTCATTGACTTTTCATTCATGTGCCAGCGAATTGTTGTGGTTTTCCTGTTTTCATTGATATTTTGGACTCCGCCGAGCCTCATTTTGGGTTATTTTCTCCTCCACATGACATGTGCCGTCTGCCATTTTTTGAGAATTCCGAATTTCTGTGTTGTCAATATGATAATGAAAATAAATGGTTTGTGTTCTCAAATTCTCATTCACCACATTGGCCGTCACCTTATTCCAGTCCACGAAATGCTCCTGTTTGTTTTCTCTCTCTCTCTCTCTCTCTCTCTCTCTCTCTCTGTCTGTGTCTCTCTCTCTCCCTTCCGTTATTTCGAGAAACGCAGCAAACACAGGAAGTAGCCTTTTATCTCGGTATCGGACGGGCGACAATTTGCTCGGCAGGTGAAGTCTTGACCGGCTCGGAGAGATGATGAGACCGGGCGACAGAGAGATGGTCACGGGTGAGGAGGAAAGGTAAGAGGAACCAGAAAAACAGAAGGGGAGGAAGGAAGAGAGAGAGATAACGCGACAGGCAGGCAGATTCTGGGGTCACAGGGGTTCTGCGCTTGTTGCCGTCAAAAAATGAAAAAAATATACGTTTGTGACACGGCGCACGGCGACCTGCGCAAATGGCTCTGAACTATTGTTTTATTTATTCCATTTGTTTTGACACCGGCGGTGGTCCCCTGCCACATCAGGGAGGGTGACGTGTGCAATGTACGTTATACGAATATCCTGGGTAAAACTGAAATCGAGTAAAAAAAATGTATAAATGAAAACTTAATTTAGTGAAGGTCAAAACATGGCTTTTCATCACACGGGGAGCAACTCCAATCAATCCAATCTGAATCTCAAGTAATTTTCAGTTTTAGATTCAGATTCAGATTCTTCATTCATTCGGAACCTTTATTGAAAGTCTCAGAAAAGCAATTTGGGGGGATATAAAGACCCTCATTGCCGAGGTACCAACGGCAGTATCAAGAAGACTGTATACACGGAAGAAAAAAGCAGAAGCAGAAGTCAAATGCAGACTTTTCCGACATGTCTGTTGGTATTTTAAGGCGGTAGTTGTTTTGTTTTTAGGATTTTGTAAACAAATAATAATAATAAAGCCTCTACTTATAGACAGAGCCTTTCATATAGTGCACAGTGATGTGTGGGAGTGTCAGTGGGAGATGACCATCACCATATAATCCCATAGGGAAAAGAAAACAACGTGTGGACTATACCTGTATTTCCTTGGCGAATTCAGGAAAACTTATTTAAGGACTTATTTATGGAGTACATGGTCAACAGGGGTCAGATGGCCTGGCCAGTGATGCAAGACTCGCGAACGATTTTGGTGAGTTCAAAGATATGTTCACTGCCGAAACCCAATGGTTGCCTCCCTCGTGGTCTTCCAGATGCTCCCCAGCGAGCCTGCTAACCGCAACCCTGATTTTCCACAATGATCCCCTCTCTCTCTCTCTCTCTCTTATACACCGCGCGAGGGACGTCAACCCACTCACGGCTGATGGGGAAACGATTGAAGAGGAGGAGGAGAAGATAGAGAGAGAGGAGGAGGAAAGAAATTCGGGCCCCGCCCCCCCTTGGGGACGCGAAGGTCGGCTCTAGAATCGCGAGAGACTTTTCCTCCTAAATCGGTTTTGTAGGATTTTTAGGTTTTGAGGCTGCATCCCCGATATACACGGGATAATGTGCATTATAACGTGTGCGTGAGCTTGCACGTGTGTGTTCCGTACGTCTGTAATAACGGGCTTAAGCGCGGGCTTAGAGCTCGTGATTGGAGCCGAGGCAGGTGGTGGGGGTGGAGAGCGGCGGCTGAGTGGGAGGGTTTTGGTGAGCCACAGCCATCCTCCTCACACGTTTTTTCTTCCACAGCACTCGGTAGGGGATCCCGGGGCTGGTGGTTCGACTCCCTGGCGGCTAAAGCTGAGGCGACTAGGCGTGGATCTACCCAAATTCCTAAATAGTCTGTCACTGGCTGAGGATTTTGATAATCTGACCTGTCAGAGAATGTATACCTTGTCCAACCTCACCTGTGCCGCTGGCTTTTAAACTCGAAGGCAAGCTTCGGCGAGCATAATGGTGGTCTCCGATAAGGGCTGGTGGTCTGTATAGTCATATGTCACTCATAATGACGGAGAAATTGCCATTTTGCTCAGAGAGCCTGTGCCGCAGTAGCACGTACCGGTTTGTACCATTGCATGAGAGAGCCGACAGCAAAGCTTCAACTCAATACGCCAGTGTAGCTACAGTTACAAAGTCCCCTCGTATGCCGACTGCCTCTCAACTATGTAGTAAAAACAACCAAACAATGGCAACTTCAGGAATAGATTTATAGCTCTTCTGAAATAAGGCTCAGATAAGCGATGGCAAAAGACGTCACACCTGTTGTGCACGATGGTTTCTAACTTTGTGCTGAAATATGCAACTAGGGCTCAGTGAAGTTCTCTGAAGGTTCTCGTTTCATTTTGAAGTTAGTGTGCAGAGGAGGCTCGCTGCAAATTCCTCAGCTAATGGAGATAAGGGCAAGAGGGTGAAAAGGAGCTAACATTTTAAGTTAAGCCCTTTGTATAGCCGTGGCTGCCACGTCTGTGCAGATGGACTATTTCCCATGGAGGGCGATAGGAAATGATGTAAAAGCCACATCAATTCAGATATGACTGTTCAGACTGAGGTCTCATGTATTGGATTTAGGACCACATAACATATGAAAGTGACCCAGGTAATATCTCAAAAGATCAGATTCCATGTGATTGTTGCTGTTCAGATTGTTCTACGAAAAAGAGATCGGTCTAACATGTGGGGGGAAAAAATAGATCTGGGCAACTTGTTGTGTAGTGTGAACGTAACAGACAGTATTTCGCAGTTATTTGAAACACAGTATCTTTTATGCCACAAAAGAAGCACCGTCAATCCTGGGTCCAAATTATATCATGAAGGATAGCTCACAATTGTCAACATTTTAACATTACAATCCGTCCAACATATTATACTTGATTAATACGATTGTCCACATTCTAGCCACAGCATATGGCATCTCACATCTTGTGTATACAAATGTGCTGAATGAATGCAGCGCTGGACACTGGGCCGTGAATTTATTAATATTTCCAGGTTGACAGCACCATCATTTTAAACACACAGAGATCTTTCAGAAGCATCGTCCTCTACCTGCCCCTCAAAGCACTCGAAATATGACAGCAGAGCCTCCACAATAATAACAACGATAACAACAATACCCAAAACAGTCTAGAGAAACCTGCCGCTGCGTCGGAAGTCTGGTCCAATGACACCTGTTGTCCTCTCGCAGATCTCTATCTATCTCATTTCCACATTAAAACGCTGGCATTTCCTTCTGTGGCAATCTGCATATTTTTCGTTCATTGAGATGGCGAGATTAGAGCATCTAAAAGACGCCTCACCTGCACGAGTGACGCTGTCAGTGTTTGTTGACTTGAAATGGATCACAACAACTACACAAACCACTCTGAGATGAAACCAGTCCAGACCATCGCCCGACACATCAAAAGGCCTTCTGCGTCATAAGGGAAACCTGGAGAACAGGTGTGAGTTGACAGCAAGAGCCGAAACAAAGACTTAGTGTATTACTTGAGTCTAATTTAGTTAGTTTATCCAGTATATTCTAAGCCTCCGCTATTCAAATTGGACCCAGAGTCACCTGTCTTCCTAAAATAATCACAAATTCATTCAAGTACTGCGACCAAAGCCCAGCAAATGACTTAAAAATTCAAAGCTTCTTAGAAAGACTTATGTATAAATGTGTCACGCCGGCTGACACATTGTTGCTTCCACGATTAACGAAATACTGTATATGCACTTAACCAAAGAAAGATTGCATCCTGGGAGACCGAAACCGCCTTCATTTTGGGATTCTTTCTAAAAGCACACAGGACCTTTCGGACCCTTTCATTTTCGACCATTTCACGTCGCTCTGCAAGTACATCGAAGAAAGTTCAGTTCATACACATTTCTTCTTCTTCTTCTTGCACGTGTCAGACAGATGGAGACTGGTATTCCCTCTCTCTACTAGTGCTACTTATTTTTACAAACTGAACACTAGCTAGCGGTGCTACATAGAAACTACAACGGAAGACTTGAAGAGATGAGGATATGTCCAATTTTCGCATTAATGGGAGTTTTTTTTATTTGTAGGGCAAATTGGTACCTTGTTGCAATGCAACTGTGTTGGTTTGGACTATTTTTCTTAGCAGAAGCTAAGAAGCTTTGCAGTTGCAGAGTGTACCACCATGCTAAGAATGCTAGTTATATAACTATGCATAAACTAGTCGTTATTACACCAAGCCATGTAATAAGCAGCACTGTTGCCTCACAGTAAGAAGGTCCTGGGTTCGAACCCCCAGCTGCCAGAATTGTCAATCTCTGTTTTGATTTATTTCAATCTATAACTGGAAGTAAATACTTGCTTTGCTGATGTTTTAATTACTTTTAGCAGTCATGTGACTACTAATTATAGAATAAATTAAAAAAAATACAAATTCATTACAGTTATCTAATCATAATTAAGTAATAGTTTGCTAGGGTATATGAAAAGACCTTGTTTGGAAGTGTGAAAAACAGGGATCTACAGAGCCCCCCTGCCCAAAGTATCTGGGCCTTCAATCCACCCACTATTATACCTCCATTATGAAGGAAGGAAGGAAGGAGATGTTCTACCCTACTTACACGTTTTTTTTAAGAACATTTGGTTGTGCATATGTTCCCTAGCTGAGCGTAAGTCCATGTACTGCCACTCGCTGTCACCAGTAGCTTCTGTGCTGGCTGTGTGGAGAATTAATTATTACGATACGATTTAGTCCAAATGTCTGCCTGTTTATACTATAGTTAGGGAGATTAAACTATGATCGAAACAGTCATTATTGTACATTCTCTAATGGTGCTAATGTCGTATAAATGAAATAACGGTAAAGCTTAGATATTAATCATTTTGCTGGGGACCACCTGGAACTTCTTGAAGGAATCCTGGGGGTCCCTAGACCCTACGTTGAGAACCACTGATTTAGCTCATATTACATTTTGAATTGAGATCAATTTCTGTCACCAGTAAGAAACAATCCGACAATCAACTTAGACTCAAGCAACAAGTATTTTGGTGGCCAGTTCTACAAGTCGCTCTTCAAATGTGTCGCCTACGTCTTCCACCGGGGACCATATGATTGCTCATTTTCTAAATGAGCTAGCAAAAATCTTTTCAAGTATGAAAATCAGATCTGCAGTGGAAGCTAACACTAACCCTAACCACTTCTATATATCTCTAAGGGAGCAAACATTGGGTTACCAGTCTTCCACAAGTCTGCCATGCTTTGTTTGAATACATTTCTGAGGAGAAGACCATTTCTCAGCCAGGCTTTAGTGTCAAACAAACAACGAAATGATCTCCTGCATTTTCTTAAGCCGGCCCAGGTCCTGACACGCCACAAGACACTCTATTTGTTTTGTTTATTTGACGGCTACCAGTACTTGGCCCTTTACAAGGTGCTACTGTAAGTAGGGGGGGAAATAAATCTTGACCTAAGTCAAACAGTATCATGCATGGTTTAAATCAAACTAATCTTTATGGTTTGTATGTGTTTATCCTGCTTTGACAAATTGCTCGATGCTTTTGTCATTTTAAACAACAAGTGCATGAAGAGACTGGATAATAACAGAAAATTTGATTCCAAAATCCTGAATGTGTGCTGACCTGGAAAAACCCAGGAACTTATAAACTAACTTTTTTTCTTTTTGAAAGAAAACTTGAACTCCAGCCTGGAAATATTTGTAGAGCCTGCATGCGGCAGCTCATCGAGTCTTGACAAGGGTGCATGTTTTCCGACGTTGACAGCGCTCGGAGATGTCCCTTAAACTCTGCTGCGGGAGAGGAGTAGACGATGGAGGTGGAGAGGATGGATGTGGAAGTGGAGGATGAGCGGGTGCCAAAGGAGGAGTAGCGTGAGCCTAGGAGAAGAGCAGGAGGGGAAGGAAAGAGGGACGGGGGGATGGTAAAGCGGCACAGCTGCCGAGCCTTCCGTGTCATGCTTCTCCCCCTGTTATCTCCCTGTCCTCCTTCTCATCCCCCCCTCGCGTCTCCTCCCCATTCTTTTTTTTAATCCGCCGCGAGACAAGAAAATTAAATAAATGCGTGAAAAAACGCTCTCGCCTTCAGCGAAGCGCCGGAGGCTGACGTGACAGATGCAATTGCCTGTTGTTGAGCGAGCCTGCGGAATAATAAAGTACACACCTGTCACCGGGACATGTCCTCTTCATCATGGTCTCATCCACTCCGCTCCTGATAAAGTCCTGTGGTTCCTTATCTGTTCTTACACCTTTTTCTCTTTCTCTGGCCTTCTGCGAGTCTATAATTCTGTGTGTCCTTCACATCCACGTAGTCCGTTTTTGGAATTTAAAGGGTCGGTCAGGTATACAGTAGGTGTCTGCCTATCATCAAAAGGTCCCATATTGTCACAACAGCAGGTACTGTATATGGCTTGGAGTAGTAGTAATTTCTGAAATACCAGAGCAACAGCTGGCTGTAAATGTCAAAATCTGCACGCAGAGATGAGAGTCAGCATCAAAATCAAACCAAAGAAATATGAGAGAATTCTCAATAGTTTAGGGGGCCGAGATAGGAGCCTTCCTGTGCACCAGTGGTGGAAGAAGTACTCAGACCTTTTTCTGAAGTTAAAGTACAAATACCCTGACACAAAATTACTTTAGCAAAAGTGAAAGTATCACATTGATATTTCTTTTTAAGTAAAAGTAAATGACTACTTGCTCTTTAATTTACTTAAAGTTTTAAAAGTAAGAGTACTTGTTACGTACGATGTTTTGATATAACAGTCTATAATACGGTATAAAGTGCCACTGTACCTTTTGTACTGTAGATCAGTGTTCATGCATATCGTCTAGGTTGCAAAGGCAACCATGGTTCCATGGAAGGGACCAGATCTATTACTCATGGGACTTGATCGACAGATCATGTAATCCAATCGAAGACTCTGCATTCACACTGAATGGCAGAGGAAGTGACGATGCTGCATTTCCGTCCCGCCCCCGGGGGATGGAAGGTAAATTACTGGGGGTATATAACTGCAGGTCGGCCTCCTCTCTTCCTCTTTGCGCTGCTGAGTGCCTCGGAGAGACACTGTCCCGCAGCACGGAAATAGATCTGGTCCCTTCTCAGGGAACCATGGTTACCTTCGCAACGTTCCCCATCACAGGAATTGCGATCTACAGCATTGTAATGCTGATGATACCCAACTATACATGCCATTAGTTACTAACTTAGTAACCCATGCTTAGCAATTGTCATGCTCTTGTGGCGTCTCTTGCTGAAATTAAACATTGGATGTCTTATAAATTCTTGCTTCTCAACTCCGAGAAAACTGAGATGCTAGTTGTTAATCCTGCCAGACACAGGCACACGTTTAAGGGTACCACTCTGAACTTTGACAATTGTACTATTACCCAAAGTAACTCAGCAAAGAATTTAGGAGTTATATTTGACATCACTCTCTTTTCAACTGCATATTAAGAACATTACCAGAACTGCATAATATATTGCCCATTCTATCTATGAGTGATGCAGAGACCATAGTCCATGCATTTGTAACATCCCGCTTAGATTATTGTAATGTGTTGCTCTCTGGCCTTCCGATGTCTAGTATTAAAAGCCTCCAGTTAGTGCAAAATGCTGTGGCAAGAATTTTGACTAGGACTAGAAAGTTTGACCATATTACCCATATACTGGCCACTTTGCACTTTGCACTGGCTCCCGGTTTACCTCAGATGTGACTTTAAGGTTTTGCTACTTACCTATAAAATACTACGTGGCCTAGCTCCTTCCGATCTTACTGACTTAGTGTTACCTTATGTACCATCTCAAGCCTTATGCTCACAACATGCTGGTCTTTTAGCGATTCCAAGAGTTATAAAGAAGTCCGCAGGCTCCAGAGCATTATCACTCTGGAATGCCCTACCTGCTACTTCAGTAGAAATGTTTAAATCAAGACTTAAAACTCATTTTTACCATCTTGCATTTGGTTATTCGTTTTCGTCGTGTTAGCTTGCCTCTCAACTGCATCCATCCACCCCTTACCAATGGTGCTTGGCGTTGGTGTGTTGGCCCATTGTGTTCTGCCGCTCCCTCTCTTTCTCCCCTGTAGGTGCTTTCCAGATGTGGAGGAGGAGCCCTGGAGGTATCTACCTGACCTGGAGCCCTGGAGGCATCTACCTGGGGCACTCCAGCAAATAGACTCATACTGTTGAGCTTTAACATTCCGTAATATACAAATGCATAGTATACAATTACAATAACCTATGATTTGTATGCTGTTTATGTTGTCTATTGGTTGTATTATTGATCTCTAACACTATTATTAATGTCGGCATCCATTGCAGCCTGGTTATCCTGGAAGGGGGATTGCTCCTTCTGTACACCCTTCCCCAGGTTTCTTCCTGTTTTCCCAAAGGGTTTTTATGGGAGTTTTCCTGGTGCGGTTGGAGGGTTAGACTAAGGGGATGTCATTGATTTCTCTGTGAAATTTGGGTCTGTGAAGCCCTTTGAGACTGTATTGTGATTAAGGTCCATATAAATAAAATTGACTTGACTTGACTGGCACCCACGTTGGGAAGGGGTTAACTGAGCCCTTCTCCAACTCCGGGTGCACAGCGGGATAGGCGGAGCGCTCCGGTGGGGGGCTCCGGAGTAGAACTCCCCATCTTGGTGGCCGCACTCTGGGACACCTTGACGAGCTCCTAGCCAAGCTTAGCCAAGGCCGGAGCCGAGGACAACTGACTGGAGCCTAAACGAAGATAAGAAAAATTGATTGTGAGAAAACACTACACTGCCTCACCAAACGATACTTGAGCTGGTGACTCACACCAACTCGTACGAGTTAGGAACCCGAAAGGTGAAACAGTAGAATGCTGTGAAATTCGAGAATATAGATGTAGGATTCTTCTTACGCAAAGTAAGAAAAGAGGAAGAGAGGAAGCCGACCTGCGGTTATAATTCCCGGGGGCGGGATGGAAGAAGAAGAAGAAGAATGAAGAATCATTTATTAATCACACATTTACCACGCGCATGCGGAGGGTGTCACACACACACACACACACACACATGCAGGGAGTGGCGAACGATGAGATTTGGTCTCTGCATTTATCCCATCCCGGCCGTCCGGACAGGAAGTGTTCTGCACGTTTTTAGTCAGGGTCCTTATGTTGGAGGAGACCCATGCGAACACGGGGAGAACGTGCAAACTCCACACAGAAAGGCCCCTGATCGGGAGATAACCCACCGGAGCACGGTGCCAACAGTGAATCGAACCCAGGACCTTCTTGCTGTGAGGCAGCAGTGTTAACCACTGAGCCACCGTGCCGCGGTGCCGTGCCGCGAAGCGCAGCATCGTCACTTCCTCTGCCATTCGGCGTGAATGCGGAGTCTTCGATTGGATTCCATCTATTGATCAAATCCCATGAATAATAGATAGCAGTCCCTGCGATGGGGAACCTGATAAAAACTAAAGAATAGTATGGGTGGTGTAATTTTCGAAAAACTACATATCTCTTCACGTATCATCATATCATATCATCTTCCCGCATGAGTCAAAGCACCATTTCGCCAACTGCCTTGAATTGAACTTCCATGAACTGTGAAACAAAACAACGCTTTCAAAACAAGCTTTTGCAAATCTACAAAACATGCTAATTAACGGGGAAGCACTACATCGGGTCAGAGACACCGTTCCGCATCTGATGACGGCGACGAGATGCGCTGTGACTCACGCGGCACCGACAAGTTCTTCTCCTCCGCTGCCACGCAAATAAAAAGGGGAGCTGTGTAAAAAACAATTTGTAGGCAGATGATTGCAAATTGTCACTCTTGCCTTAGATGAGAAACCCCCGGCGCAAACACGCCCACTTGCCGTCTCATTAGAGCAGGAGCACCCCTTAGTGTGATCCAGGCGGGTTTCATCAGGGAAAACTAACATCGATGGGACTCAATGGGACCTGGGATCTAGCAAATATAACTGGATGCTACTGTTCAGGGACTGTCGGGTAAATAGTTGAGATGTGAAGACGTGATGCTGCAGCAAATCAGCCCGTGTCTAGTTTAGTCTCCTCTCTCTCTTCCGTATACTCTAACAGCATCCTGGAGTTTTCTCTGAATGTGAACATTTAGCATTACTAGTTACGGGTATGAATCTGCTTATGCAATATTTACCTTTATGAATCATTTGGACATGGTTGTTCAGGTTGTTCAATACAGTCAAGATTTGGAGTCAATAAAATGCATTTATCTTGTCTGTTCTTGCAGACTTATAAACCACATATATTAGCGCCTCCTGTTTCGCCACAATGCCAACATAATTTATTCTGAAAAAACAAGCCGGTGCTTGGTTCCGGGAATAATGTCACATAGTCACAAATGGGTTGGGGGGAGATTTGGGTGGATTAAGCTGATTTGCCATTATAGGGATGTGAAAGTGCTTCCCAGATAGTCAATTTGAATTGTGCACAAATAAGATTTAAGGAGCGCGAGTAAATCACCACGGTCATTGATTATTGAACGCACAGAAGCGAATAAGACGTGAAGCACATTGCGTCAGTGAAGGGTACAGTAAATAGAGCCCAAATTAGGCCCAGAGCCCGCCCCCTCACCCAAACCCAGGAAATTAATTCAAGGCAGAATAAACAACTCAGAAAGCTTAGAAAACTATTAATGTAGACAAGCAGTTGTAAATTGTCACATGCACAGTAATGTTACAGCGCAGCAGCAGTTGTCACGGCTAATGAAACGCTAACTTTTTGAGGAAGGCCGAGCTCTGTGAGCGACCAGCGGCGTACGTTGCTTTTGGTCGCTGTGTCGGTCGCTTGGCTGGCTGCTTTTGGTCGCTGTGTCGGTCGCTTGGCTGGCTGCTTTTGGTCGCTGTGTCGGTCGCTTGGCTGGCTCCTTTTGGTCGCTGTGTTGGCTGTGGCTTGCTGCTGGCGATCGACTCAACAGCTCCTAGCTACGGTCACTCAAAGTCTGTGGCCAGTGCTTAATCAGTGAATTTGCATTTCCAAAATATGTTATGCCTTCCCTCCCTCAGGTTTTTGCGACAGTTCAAGTATCAGAAAGCCATAAGCTCCGGCGAAACCTACAGCTATTTATACTGCAGCAAATATTATTTTAATATTTAAAACGCCTGTTTTGTCGATTGTGAATGCTGGGTTATATTATATTCTAAACATCTGTTACATTATTGCCAAACAAACTGCTGTCAATCCCAACAGCGATGTCATATTTGATTTTATTGAAGCTCTTGGCTAAACCTGCCACAGGGAAACTGTGTTTTCATGGTCTTTTCACCATAGCTCATCTACCTGAAGCTGAGTACCTTTCATGGCGATGACCAGATGCCTCCCCTATGGACTGTGATGACATGAATTAAAAGCATCTAAGCTTAGCTTTTTATTCATGACGTTATCAGACTGTCTTGGATTTTTGTCAATAAAGTGTATTTATTACATAATAAATAAAAGAATATTAAAAAATATTGTTATTAATATTATTAATATTATTACCTAATAACAAAACGGACGTCAAGACTGTCAACAACACCCTATTTTTTGGGAATTGGGAGGTCAAGTGAGCGCTTTTTGGTCAGTTCTTGTTTTTCTCTTTGCATTTCTTTGCTTTTGTTACCACAAAACTGACAGAAGCACCAATGGAGCCCTTTGTTCAGCTCACAAATACAAGACGGTTCTCAGGACCTTCTTCCCTTCCCTTGCCAAGAAAGACATCCTGGATAAGACAAGTACAACTTACTTACCAATATGATGGTGTGATGTCCGGTGATTAGTTGCAGCTCCAGCTTATTACTTTTATAATAATATAATTAAATATGAATAATTAATAATAAAAGAGGGGCTTCTATTGCCAGTGGAAACCAGGTGATCAGCCATTGACCACTCAGTTAACGGATCATTGATTACTACCAGATCTCGATAGATGTGCTCTCTCTCGAAGCCGCATATCACTATCCATATATATATTAGTATAATGCCAAATAATCCAATGTCAAACCTGCTTGGAGATGAATATGATGCTTTATAGCCGGCTTGAGTAAAGTTAACCAACTGCACATAGTTCATTTGAGGATCCTAGACTTAACAGACACGAAATAATTTAGTTTAATATATTTTACTGCAGTCTTTGTACATCACCATAGCAACATATGATATCGCTTGTTTCGATTTGCCGTCGTACCTGCCCCTCGCTCCCTCGCGTGCTGTTCAGAAAGTATGGAAGGCCATGAGGGCAGAAAGTGCCGTTATCCCGTTCCTGTCCACCGTGTTCCCTGCGAATGCAGAAGGGTGCGGGTGGTTTTGAGTCGTTTTGTCTGCAGTTTTGAATACTGCAGACAAAACTTATTGAAATACTCTTAGAATTTATTTTACCGACCTGAATATAAGATGACCCTGATTATCAGACAAAGCCCACTTTTTCAAGACCAAATCTTGTTTTTAGAAAGAAAATCATCTTATGTGAAAATAATGATACACATTGAATAAAACAATGTAGAATAAAATAAATTAAATAAAATCTGACAGTGTGCGCTTTACCCACGGTGCATGATTCATTATCAGACGGAGTTGGCCTACATCCGCAATAAAAACAAACTATAATTATCGAGAACAAAATGTTAACTTCAATGTGCAATCAATCAATAGCTGTCCTCTTTTCAAATCTGTGTGTGTGTGTGTGTGTGTGTGTGTGTGTGTGTGTATGGCTGGGTGGGTGGGTGTTTGTGTTCTCCCCCAGCCAGCTGTATTGTCTC
>OMKR01109169.1:0-18231 GCA_900302355.1 Cyttopsis rosea | reverse complement strand
GTTGGGGTGGGGTCTCACGATACGATTCGATATAGATACATTTTTATACATATTAATAATTCAGTGTACTTTCTGACATGTATAACAAAAGTATTTCACGGAACAAATTCGGTCCAATACAGAAATTTTATATTTTAATTCTATTTTTCTGTAAAGAAGATAAACATTGCAAAAAATATACAGAATAAATAAACGAAAATACAATACTCTTATTTAACACATGGTGTTCAAAAAAGTTGCATTCCATCTTTAAAAAAGTGTTTATTTGTTTAAAAATAAATTCAATATATGAATGAAATGAATACATTTATGACTTTGTGGAAGTTATGAAAATATTTTCCACTGAAATGAAATGCTCTGCTACTCTAGGTAACCAAAGTATCGATATTACAATTAGCTAAATCGAAACAATAGAATTTAATTGTGTTGGAATATCGATTTTTATTATTATTTTAACCCAGCCCTACCAACAATCTCTTAACAATCCTCTTCTCTCTCAATTATATAAATTTCCTCTTGATGTTTGCACCTCTCTTCACTCCACTCATTTCACCGTTTTTCTCAAGCCATCACTCTTTCCTTTCGAGTTTCACCCGTTCACCCTCTGTCCCTGTTGCATGGCTGTTCTACCCAGAATGTCTCCTTCTATTTGTTGTTTGCCTGCTTTTACCATTTCCTCTCCAATGTCTACAACTCACCTACACAAGGCCATTTTTCTCAGCTGCAAAAAGTTAAGAAAGTGTCCGTTGTGACAGTGGTACAGGTCCTTTTTGGTCAGACGTTATCAAAATTAACCCCTTGTGGCGAGATGGCTTCTGAATCTCCCATCTATTCAACTCCTAATTGTTATCGCTGTTCAGATGCAACATGACACCATATATCCTCTGCATTACACTTCATATATTCACTTCACTTCACATCCCAGATTCCTCCTCAATTCCAAAGTATAAACACTCGGTGGGGGGTGGGGGAGATGTGTGCAAGCAGCGACGCTAAATTTAATCTGGGAGGTTGGCACATAGTCGTTCCGACATCGACAGTGACTTTTTGTTCTTCCCAAATCCAGACTTTATTTATAGCCTGTGTGTGTTTATGTGTGTGCATGTTTGCCCCACGTGTGAGTGCACATGGCTGCACTGAAAGTTTGGGTCATGAGAAGCGGTGGCGACCGTGCTGAAGGGGAAGCTGAAAGGTTGGGTCGGTCTTATTATAGACAAGCAGCCTGTGTAATTCTACTCCCCACTAGCAAGACGTAGGTCCAGCGTTTCCCATGAGGGTTACGTCATAATTTAAGTGAGCGTGTTATCCAGCAGGGGGGTGGAGGGGGCTTTCAAATGCCATCCTTTCCATTTATCAGCTTTGCCACAACAAATTAGCTGGTGATATTACAGCTAATTGGCTGTACTGTACGCAGTGCCCTTTATGGAAAGTTGCCTGATAAATGCAGATATATCTACTTTATATGCAACTGATGTCTTCTGATGGATTTTGTTCCTGCTCCGTGTTGATGCTTGTAAACTAAATGGCAGTGTTGGGGAAGCTACTTTGAAAGCATAGCTTTGCAAGCTACCAATTACTTCACACTGGAAGAAGTTAAACTACAGCAAAGCTGCCCTATGGAGAAATCTAGTTTGGTGAACTAAAGCTACTTATAAAAAGTAGTTCAAACTACTTTGTAAAAATAAAATAAAAAGATCAAATTGACAATGTACATTTGATATGAAATTAGAACAAAATATAATACAAAAAAGTCACATGCCAGCAAAAATTGCCACTCAACACACACACACAATTGAGTTTATTACAAAAAGTGCCCATTTGTTCACAGGTCATACATAAACCAAAATAATAAAATACCCCACTATTCATGGTAAGTGCAGGAATGTCAGCTTTGGTTTTGTACAATGTCCATCAGTCAGATACCCACCTGCCTTCCAGACACTAGAGTCCAGGTGGGGGTACTGCACCAAGCAGGATTACTCAGTTAGCCAGGTCACTTCTAAAATAGCAGCAACTTCTCTGAACATTTGTTAATAAATAGCAATGATCAATACTTATGACTAATTGACACCTAATATATTCAAGTTAAGTGTGATCATGCGGTCAAGTGTGTGGTGGTGGTGGCCGCCTGACCAATGCATTGCCTGGACATGCCTTCAGTTCACACAGGATGAAATAAAAAGAGGGCGGGGCTGGTCAAAGGGGGTTCAATTACAGTAGAGAAGCAATGGTAAAAAAAAAAAAATCATTCCTTTCCATTTATGGCCCAAAATTAGTAGTTTGTAGTTAACTACACAAAAAATGGCAAAAGAAAGTCATTTAGCGCCTTGAATCACAAATATGAAGGCAGTCAAACTAGCAGCAAGCCACTGCAAAATGAAACTACTAGTTTAATTACATGTAGTTCACTACTCCCCAACACTGTTTGTTTCTCACGCTGAATGTGTGGCCTGTGACAACAACTATGAGCGAATTGAAAACTCCAGTACCTGCCTCCGAAGAACGGCAGAGACGTAACCACGTTGCATCAGAGCAAACAAGGAAGGAGCAGGTGGGCGAGAAGAAGTCATAATGCTGTAGAGCGAGCAGAGGGCTGCGTTGTTTTAGTTGATTTTGTTTTTGTTGTAATGCACCACGTAGTGCGGCGGTGACACATCTCATTCCGACGATGGACCCAAGTGTCGTGACACGCTTCTGAGGTGGGTGCTACTGACGCCATGGAAGCCACTGGCCTTCACACCTTCAAGTTCAACACAAAGAAATAATTAAGACTCGTAAAGGTCAAGGTCAAGGTCAAAAACGTTACTCTCTGCAGATCTATGCTCATACAGCATATGCTCCTATTCAGTTTAGCATTTAAATTTCAGTCTCCTGATTGGTTGATGAGATCACATGTCAGACAAAGAGAAAGCAACAAAGCATACTTGTGTTGTGGGTGATATTAGTGTGAGAGAAAAAAAAAGACTGCCCAAAAGTTACCCATCTCAGAGTCATCCTTCCATCCTATACACTTTGATGGTGATTGTCTATATACGATCATTTCATACATTTCTTATATATATATATATGTCATCAAGTGAAAGGGTGTTGGTCACATTTTCCCCAATATTTGTCTTTGTAGTAATATGCCATTTTTCTTCCAAAGTGACTTTTTGTTTCAAAAGGTTTTCTAAAATGTTTAACGTGCCAAAGTTCCCCCTTTTTGGCATGTTGTCACATTGATTTCCAGGGAACTATATTTCCTCTCGAGCAACGGCTGCCAAAAAGTCGATGCCAACATCGTGGCACTTTTATGACACATATACTACGTGAAACGGTCATGGATTCGTAACATTTAAGAAAAAAACATCTATGATGGTTCCCACATATCTCTTCACAGGGTGGGAGCTAAAAATTCATTTTCCGCCATATGAAAAAAAATGACTCCCACTACTCCCACTTCTCACTGTTCTCACTGCTTTCTAGGGGACTCCCTTCTGTCACCATAAATTATCCCTTTTATGATCAATGATATCTCATAAACAACTCCCTTACATAATGTTGAGTCATGATTCTTTGGCCCTGTGACAGTATTTCATTTTTTTTTTCTCAGCGAGAGACTTCCACCAACGGGGGAGACGCCCACTGAGGTTATCCTTCACACTTGGAGAAGGCACAGCAAGCAACCCAGATCACCCACGTCCCTGAAGAGAGGAGGAGGAGAGGAAGAGGGGAAGAGGGGGACGTCTCCCTCTCTCTCTCTCTCTTTCTCTCTCTCTCTCTCTCTCTCTCTTTGTCCCTCTCTCTCTTCCTCCATCCCTCTCCCTGTATGTCTGCCTATCTGCCTATCTGCAGACATATCTGTGTGGTCCACTGCTCATTTGTTGGAGATGCTGTTGCCATGGCAGCCTCTAGAAAGATGCGCGCATCATCTGTATTCCACACGTTTGCGTTTACATAACAGGGATTAAAAGAGTTATCATTTTAATTAAATGGCCTCACAAAAGTTTGCAGCCCGTAAGCCCCTGAACCCAACACCTGCGTCTGCGCTGAAAAAAATTAATCCTTGGCTTAATTTGAAGTCATTGGATCAACTTGAAGAAAGAAAGAGCTTTTATTTGTTAAACTTATGTTTTTTAGGTCTTCTCGACTTAAAATGTTCATCTTAATTTCTCAATTTCAAGTTGAGATCACCTAAGGAATATAGATTTGTTTTAAGTATTAAATCTGCTGCTATAATTGTCCAGTTCGTCGTAAATGGGGAGTCAACCTCTTTTTACCAATAGAGATTATGGGAGATAATCATCACGGGATGTTAAAGAGGCAATCCATAACATCTTCCATCTTGGGTGGATTACATAACAAATCCCAGAATTCCATTTGAAACAGCAATGTTTTTCACTTGAAGATCCCTTTTCTCCAAAGTTTCCCTTCTTCTGATCGATTGATTCGCTTGTTTGTCTTGGTCACTTGGGGCGGTGGAGATATATTTTCCATCAGAGGGTACTGTTCTTTCTTGTGGATGTTCATCCATATTGACAGTTTACTGACCACAGCTTCTTCCGCGTGGCGGACCCCGCCACCAACAATGTTCACAGCATATAAAGGAAGCACATGTATAACATAAATCCATTGAATGGATGTTTCTTATAAAGTGCCACCTGAATAATGTCTCAAATATGGGATTTTTTTCAACAAAATGATCTGATTCATCACTTTAATTCAACTGACGCTCCGATCTGTATTGTTTCCACTATCAATTCCACTGTTCCATCCCCTTGCAGAGTAATTCTAGTGATCCTCTTTCCGGTGCCTTTGCCTCTACGTTGATATCTGCGTAGTTTGCTTGTTGCATCTCCCTCCCTTCCCTCAGGAGCCCTCCCTCTCTGCCATGCACCGGCACACTCACACTCTCACACACACACGCGTGGCTCTTCCCCACGCACACTCACACTCCTCCCCCCCCCCTCCTTTCTCATTGCTGTCTCATTCACTCCAGCATGCTTTCCACGCACTGACTCCTCAGAGCAGGGGGGGCGGGGTGGGATATATAGTGGGAGAGCAGGCCACAAGCTTCACTGAGACTGGACCCACTTGCAGTGCAACGGACCACAAGCAAGAAGACTCCGAAGCCGGGAGTAAAAGTACCAACACCCGGAGCCAGAGAAAGGAAAAAGACCAGATCTGTTTTCACTTTCTGGAGCTCCGGTTCAGCCTAATTCGACACTACCGCTATACGCCAGTTCCACTGGACATAGCGACCAAGAAGAAGTTGGTAGTAAACTCTTTGGAGTTTGGTCAGAGTCATTTTATCTTTTAAAAAATTTTTGCTTGTGAGAGTGGACCGCACTGAAACTTTGGGATCGGAAGCTTGGAAACCGTGCCGCGGCTTCCATCGTGGGGTCTGAAGAAGACTTTCTGAAGTCTGAGTCCAGCCAGAGTTTCCTGTCACTGAGTTTCACGGTAAGATACGACTTCCCTTGAAGTGTTTTCTTTTTTTTCAAGATTTTGTTTCAATTTGCCTTCAGTATTAAGAAAGGTACTGTGTCATGCAGATCTAAGTTATGGATGGAAAGGATGGATCACAGGAAATAGACTGGTAACATAATGGATATTATGGGGCTTGGTGTCATACATACATTGTACCATTGAGTCTGTATACTGTGTTTCTAGGAGTTTGTTCTGTGCAGGATTAGTTTGTGTGAAGGGAAAACGTTTCAGCACCACGGACAGCGACACGCTGCATAGTGCCGCTGTCCATAGTGCCGCTGTCCATAGTGTCGCTGTCCATAGTGCTGAGTTATTTCCCATGCGTTCACTCCCTACGCTGTATTGGACAGTTTTTTTATAGTTCATCACGGACATCAAGTCTCATATATAGATATATAGATAGTATGTATAGTCACAAAAGAGTGTCGCATTTTGCCCAAATCTGATCCCTGGAACGATCCCTCGAAAATAGATTCCGTTTGAAACGTTGAAATTTGCAAGGTGCATGAAAGATTTTTTCTACACATTACAATGACAGAAATGTGCCATGAATCCGGTCAGAATGAAGTCATTGTGATTCTTGCAGCGGCAGGAAAGTTGCACATCAGTCGCAACAGGTTGACGCAGCAACTTTCTGGTGAGCCGATAAAACACAGAGAAACATGCATGACTTATAGCTCGGTCACAGGAACTTCAGTCTGCAGGATGCAAAACCCAGAAAGGGAATGCTGTGAGCACACCCCCTGTTTGTGCAGACTTGACTTTCATTTTGGGACATAATATCTCCGTAATGACCACCCTTGGTCTGGGGATTGTGACTTATAATTTTGTTTCATCAAGGTTCTCATCTGACTGCCTTGTGTTGCACAGATGATTCTCAATCTTACACAGAACAGAGCAGAACCTGAGTCTGGGTGTTATTTCCATCCTCAAGACGCCTATAAGGTTGTATTTGTCTCAAATTTTAATCAAGTTCACTCCCACTGGAGTGTCTGTGAAAGAGATACCGTTGTTCTGTCAGATTTTAGGGATTTAAGGTAATAATAAGTCAAAAGTTTATAATATAATGATATATATGTTTATAATGATGATAAGGTATAATGTGTCCAAGGCATCATTTATTTAAGGTTCATTACGTGGTGTTGATTCATGTTCATTTTGTTTTCTTTAGTTGGTTGTTTTTGTTGTCACGTGGACTCGGAAAACATTGAAATGTTCCCTAATCCCTAATCCTGCATGCTGTGCTTGCTGTACACAGAGAAAACGTGAGCAATTTGGGAGCAAAAGATGACCCAGAACATGAACAAAAGTGGTCTTTCTTGAGATTGTCTCTGAAGTCATCTCTGAAAGAGAACAATTTGGCAAGAAAAATATTGGGCAAAACTGCAATAACTCCTTTCTCTCTCCTTTACTTCCCCCACCTGCTCAACCTGCGTCATTCTATCTCCTGCATTTACGACACGCATAGACACATGCACACACACACACACACACACACTCACACACACACACACACACACACACATGAATGCACACACTGCCCTTACAGTAGGCATCTGTGCCAGATGGTAACTCCAAGCATAACTAGGTTCTCCTCTTGTAAAGTTTATTTTCCCTTTTAAATCATAGGAAAAGCCCACTAGCTCTTGAAATCTTCACACAGTATAGTTCATGTCTTGATGTCAAATGCAGAGTGATCTTATATTATTCTGTCTATGGCTGTCTGTGTTGATGGTTTATGTGTCAGTTAACTCACTGCAACATTTGTTCCAAAGCCTGGAAAACATTCTGTGTTTAGGAAATGAAAAAGGTCCTGCAGATCATCAGCGTGAAATAATTAGTTAATTTGGGTGTTATTCAATCTTAGATTTTGCACAGAGCAAAACATTATATTATATACATACATTATATCTGGGATAATAACTTCAGATACGTGCATCGCAGCATAAACAAGGAGCATGTGGCTGCAAAACGATTTGGCTCTTCTTCACTGTTTTTCACACCAAACTGCAAAAATAACTGTCGTCTCCATAACAACCTACTGCCCACATTGCACAAAGCTTGGGTTAACGACAGTGAATTCGGAAAGTAGAGAAGGAAAAAAAGAAAATAATTTGAATGAAGAGTGCAGAAAAATACAGATAGAGGGGATAAAAAGGGGGCAAGGAAAAGCAAAGAGAGCCTGTTATTGTGACAGACCATCCGCAGTCTCTGTGTGCGGCATCAGAAGCCCATTCATGGCATTTCCGGTCGAGGGAAGACGGGAGGGAGACAACCGCCTACACAAAGCTGTAGTCTCTTCTCTGTCGCTCTGAGAGAGGAAGAGAGGGAGGGAGGGGGGAGGGAACGAGGGAGGGAGGCAGAGAGATGAGGAAAGCAATTATGAGTTGTCTCTCAAAACTGCAGGTGCGTTTCAAAGTGGGTGTAGCCATAGGCATTGATTATTGTCCATATTCCGCAGTTATCTCTGCTACCACATCCTTCCTTATGATTTGACATATTGACACTTATAGTAATTACCTGCACTAATTACAGCCCTATGGAGTACTTATTTTGCCCTTTTCATAAATCCACGGCCTCTGATCCTAAATCATCCCTTTTCCTGAAGCATTAGACCATTGCCTGAACGCATATGATGTGAGGACATCATTGCCTAACAGTGTTGCTGGGTAACAGTGTTTCCTTCTCGCCACCTTGCTCCAAGGAACAACTCCAGTTTAATATGCATATGTTATTCCACTGCACAGACCTTGACGTTGATTCCATGTGCTCTTTCATGCAGGTCAGGCAGTGTTCATAATTAATGCTGCTGCATGCTTAACTCTGTGCACGGAGATGTGTAGACTACATTAAGTATCTTTCAAAGTTGCAAAGCAGAGACAAAGTAAAAAGTCTAATGAGTTTAATTGCAGTGCTTTTGTAGCCATACATGCAGAATTAATTAGACATTTGCAAGCCTTTTACCATGTACACTTACATAAGTTACATGGGTCTTCCGCATTCACATGCATGCATCTATAATGGATTCTGCAGCACATTC
The DNA here is from genome assembly GCA_900302355.1 of Cyttopsis rosea. Classification (NCBI taxonomy): domain Eukaryota; kingdom Metazoa; phylum Chordata; class Actinopteri; order Zeiformes; family Parazenidae; genus Cyttopsis; species Cyttopsis rosea. The sequence goes on along the minus strand of OMKR01109169.1, from coordinate 9,722 downwards.
GATTTGTTAGATTCCTTTCCACTGAATGCACTGGTATGCTGCAGAGTATGTGACACGCAGGATGCCAGTGCTTGTGTAGAAAACTATGCTTTGCTATGGCAACAGACGAACCAGCGCTCCCGTTTAGCACTCAACAGGGATGAGGGCATTGTATATGTAATGGAAGTGATGAACGTCTGTAGTTACCAATGGCAATGCTGCTATGGACGTCAGTCTGACGCACTTTGTCACGGCAGCCTAGTGTGTGGGAGGATAGAGAAAAAGTGAGTTACCAGCCTGCTGTGAAGGACTGTAATTTCAGTTTCAGAGCAATTATGTTCAGACCTGTGAACATTGTAGATCACAGATTGCGCACAAAAATGCATTCTATACTAACCACGACTTTGTCTTTTCTCCTCTTGTTTTCCTTCTCTTCCACAGCATATAGGATCGTCTGTCTGTCTCACTGAAGACTACAGACACAATTCAATCCTTCAACAAGGGGGCCAGAAGTTTCAAAGCAATTGAAGTAACATTCTAAATAATAAACCAGCAATCACTTACACGAAAATCACCTTAGCTGACCCAATGGCGTGGTCAGCTCTCTACGGCCCTTGGGTGGCCCTTGTCCTGGTGTGTTTCGGTTTGACCTCCTGCACTCCATCTGGCCCGGCCTCCGCCACCTGTGCCACCCTAGAAAAGAGCCGCTTCTTCGGCGTGTTCTCGTCTGCTCTCGCCTTGCCCTCCACGCCGTGCTCCTGGACCCTGCAGAACCCCGACCCACGGCGCTACACCGTCTACATGAAGATCACCAAGCCCACCGACTCCTGCGTGCCCCGCCAGATCAAGACCTTCCAATTCGACTCCTTCATCGAGACCTCCCGCACCTACCTGGGCATGGAGAGCTTCGACGAGGTGGTCAGGCTGTGTGACGCTTCCACCACTGTCACCTACCTGGAGTCCAGCAAGCAGTTCCTGCAGCTCCGCAAAGTGGTGCCAAGAAACGGCCTGGAGGTTGTGGGGGGAGAGAGCGACGTCAGCGAGTTCAAAGCAGAGTTTCTTGTTGTCGGGAAGAGGAACCCCACCATGCCCGCCTGCCAGATGCTGTGCCAGTGGCTGGAGAACTGTCTGTCCAGCAGCACCCATGACAATCCCTGCGGCATCATGAACACCCCCTGCCAGTGCTGGGAGACCCCACAGAGGAAGCCAGGCAGCTGCTTCAGGGGAGGTGTCTACGTTGAGAAATGCCTCCCAGTACCCAGAGATAACGTGCGAGAGGCTGAGCTCATCAGTAAGTACAATACATTGGCACTACATTTGTGTTATGTGGAAAATCTGTACATTTAGCAATTGCAAAACATGAAGTTGTGCAGGTAAGATAAAACAAACATATCAAAAAAGAGAAAGAGACAAACAAAATCTGTGTGCCCCGCCGCCCACATCTGTTGTGTTATCCTCTAATGCCATCCGTCAGATTAGATGTAGTGTTGCTGACAGGAAGTCATGTTCTCTAGGACTCCTCGGCTTGGGCTGCCTCCAGACCAAATACCTCCCATTAGCCACCGTGTCCGAGGAACCGCTGAGGATAATCATTTAAGCCTGGACAGCAGAGGGCACAGGCCGTGAGATGTGCCCTCTGCTGCCCCAAAGTAATGAGGAGTAAATCAATGATGTGAGGGAAATGCACAGGTGCTCCTTCAAACCACCTAAGTAGCCCGACCACCTGTTCTGCACACAATGCTCGCTCTCCATGCTGCCTGAGGCGGGCGTGTTATGAGATTTGAGGGTGGGGTGTTGCTTGGCAAGAGATACGATGCTGGGGTGTGCAAGGGGTTTGGGGGGGGTCATAGAAAGAGCACAAAGCCCTCGCAGTCAGCTGGCAGCGGAAATCGAAGCACAGCACTTGTGGTCGTCATAGCAACGCACTAGCCAGCCTTCCACAGCGCTCTGCCGCAGTTCACACCAAGTGCTTGAGAGCACACAATCACCACAAAGAGCTGTCCTTGTCCACATTCTCCCGTAATCACCCGGCGCACCGCGTAATTATTACTCATTTCCTGTTCTTACATTTAAAGTTTACTGATAGCACTATCACTCAAATCCTATTTTACGGTTCTCTTTATGAACATATTTCAATTATGTGAAGATGGCAAAGTGCAAAAGATCTGCCACCACTCGACCACAGTCACAATTCCACTGTCCTAACACAACTTTGTCATTGCATCAATGTGAAAGACATTCTGGATTGTATAATACAGTATATCACATAATTTCCAGTGTTTTGTCATTTCCACTTTATAGACTAATTACTGAGTCGCCATCGTTCTTCATTCTTCTCCTTCTTTTCTCCTTGTCACAGAGTCCTGGAACGGTTGGACCCGCTGGTCTGAGTGCAGCCAGGAGTGCGGGGGCACAGTTCAGGTGCGGAGCAGAACCTGCCATCCTGAAGACGGAGTGTGCGAGGGTGTGGTTGAAGAAGGGCGGGCATGCAACCCTCAGCCCTGCATTGGTAAGCTTGCGTCTCAACAATTGAGTTTTCGGAGGTGCTGGGTTCCAGCTGCAAAGTACGTGAACACCCATTCCTCCAACTCTTAACAGGCAGCAGAAGCCAGGCCCTGCGCTCCATCATTGCCCTGAAGAGAGACAACGTTGATGAACCCAACAGAGGCGTCGCGACCCAAAAAGGTGAGGCGATACTGCTTTGAAGGGTTTAATCGTATCATGGGAGAAAGTGATGTTTGTTTGAAAGAAACAAAAAGAAACAACAAACAATCTCAGAAGTTGCAGTTCTACTTGACTGCACACTGCTTTAGATGTAGCTCTGCAGACATCCATTGCTGAACTTGTGTTCCTGTGCACTTTGGAGTAGATGCCGTGGCAGATGAGTGGTCTTCCTGGAATGTGTGTTCAGTCACTTGCGGAGAAGGCTGGCAGAGCCGCACCCGCTCCTGTGTCTCCGCCTCCCACTCGACCCAGTGCACGGGACCCCTTCGTGAGAACCGCCCCTGCAACAACACCGCCGTCTGCCCCGGTGAGTAGTCTTCTTATTCTTCTTCTTCTAGTCAGCTCCTGGCTGGCTCCACACCCACAACTTTGTTTGCAAGTCAGTGTGTGTGCATCTGTCTCTGTTAAAGTTGTTATGCTCAGTTGTTTCCATAGCATGGACCACTGCTCCACCTAGTGGACAATTTACAAAATACATGCACATTGGTGACTTGAATTCTACATTCTTCTTTGTGCAGTTGATGGTGCCTGGGATGAGTGGGCCCCCTGGAGCCTGTGTTCCTCCACCTGTGGACGTGGTTACCGTGACCGCTCTCGCACCTGCAAGGGCCCTCAACATGGAGGAAAATCCTGCCCTGGCCCCGCCAAACAGACCAAGTTTTGCAACATTGCCGTCTGCCCTGGTCAGTTATGTTACATGACTATCCCACATAAGCATATCCTAAATCACTTCATTTAGATATTTAGTCAGCTCACACCATGATTCCATAGCGACACCATTTTCTAAGGACCTTATGGCTCACTCCACTCTAGCTCACACCCCAATGACACTTTCAATAATGGTGCTTGGAACCGCATTGTTCCTGCTCCCACGCAACACTTGAGTGCCAATTGAACAGCTTCATGGTCTACCCTCCCACTACAAAAAGCACCAACAGCAGCTTGGAATCACATCTGACGCACCCCCCCTACAAATGCCGCTAGGTATTAGTCAGTGGCTCCAAACAACCAGGGAGTGACTCATACAGTTCTCATGGTCATTCACCGTATTATACCCTCGGCTTTTCTTTAACTACCTCACCTACTTGTGTCCTGGAGGGATTCAATGTCGTTTATCTCGCAAATTAGTCTGTCATTTGAATAGGCTGAAAAGGAGCTTTAAAATATGGCAGTAAAGTCAAGTTTGTTTGTATAGCTCTTTATCAAAGTTTATCTAACCCACATTGAAATGACAGTTTGACTTAGCCGCTTGGTCTGTCCAGTGAAATTGTCTTGATGCAGTTTCATGCATCTATCAGCAGATGGCTCTGTGCACCAATGGTGAATTGTTGAACCCCTGAATCTGGTTATAATGGAGGGTCATTACTGAGAAATGATTACTCATCTCACATCAAATGGAAAGATTTATTCATTCTCGGTAATCCATTTGAGGTCGTAGAAATATAGTAATTGTAACCATTTTTCATACAAGGAACACTTTACCTTATCTATTTTGGGGTGATGAGCCCTTTAAGAGGCCTTAGAATATTTGCAAAATGTAAAATGTCTGGATAGGTTTTTAGGTCTAAATTGTCCCTCAACCTTGGAGAAACATGTTTCTCTAAATAAAACATCTCTTCTGTTCCTTTTTTAAAATATGGTAGTGAATAAATGGGTTTCTTATTATCTTTTCTTATTATCTTATTATAGTGTTGAGGGAAAGTCGACACCACAAGCTGAAAAGCACCTCCAGTGGTGCCGGAGGGATAAAAAAAGACTCCCATAAACTTTCTGTTTTTCAGAAATTCAGCCAAAGTAGGCCATGTGAAATGTTAATAGCACCAGTGAGTGCTGCCTGTGGCCCGAGGGTTGATCTTGTCCTAATACTCCACCGTCCTTTGCTTTCCCACCTCTTTGGCTTCCTCTAGTGGATGGATCCTGGAACGAATGGTCAGGTTGGACCACTTGCTCTGTCTCTTGCTCCAATGGGACGACGCAGAGGACCAGGGAATGCAACGGGCCATCCTACGGAGGCTCTGAGTGCCACGGGAGCTGGAAGGAGAGCGCCAACTGCTTCCTGAAAGAGTGCCCTGGTGAATAAAGGATCCACTGTCACTTAGTCCTCAATGAGTTCAGTTGGTCCTGTCAGAGTTGTGTGTCTTTAACGTGTGCGTTCTTTCTAGTTGATGGACGTTGGCATTCATGGAGCACCTGGGCCAGCTGCAGCAAGACTTGTGGAGGGGGAACGCAGCAGAGACAGAGAGTGTGTGACGGACCTTTATTTGGCGGAGCGCCATGCCCCGGTGAGAGGGACGAGAAGAAGCGTTGCAATGAGAGAAGATGCCCAGGTTTGTGAGCACACCTCCCTCAAAACACACACCCACACACACACAGATATTCAACACTACAATCCAACGGCATACAGTAAAAGAGAATTTACAACGCACAAATGAAAACCAAGCTTTTGCACCTATCTAGAACCCCATGAGATCTGCCCCGAGGAGGTCGCTGGAGATGTGATATGGAAGAAAACCCCCGCTGGAGACATGGCTGCAGTCACCTGCCCGGCTGATGCGTCAGGTACCACCACCAGGACACACTAGTTTCACTCAGCGAGCATAATTGCAACTTCATATACACACAGTGCAGAGAGAAATAATAGTATTTGATGATATGACTCAACCAAAAGTTCCTCTGAATGAACCATTACGCCCAATCCGCATGATTGGATATATTTGATTGCTTATTACTCATCATGACAACAATCGCATTTACACTGTCCCACATCAACAGGGTTGATTCTGCGTCGCTGCACCCTTGATGCCGTGGGCCTTGCCTTCTGGGAGAGTCCGACTCACGTCAAATGTGTCTCCGAGAACTATAATAACATCCAGATGATGGTAAGTCCCGCTGTCAAGAAAATACAAAGTCATGAAGAAACCAAATTGAAATGGTATAAACACCTGTTATGCTCTGGCATTGCTAATTTCCCCGTAGTGTACTCGAGCTAAGATTTGATTTAGAATGATGTTTATATCACTCCTCCTCCCCTTTCTTGTAGACACAGGACTACCTCTCCAGGACTCAGACGGGGCAGGGGATTGACGGGGTCTCTGAAGTGATTTCACGCCTGAGATTCTCCTCAGACGAGGGCACCAAGTACAGCGGCGACCTCATTGCCATCATGGACATCCTGAAGAACACCACCGAACTGTACAAGGGAACCGGCCTGAGGCTCAGCCACGCCGACGTGGAGGTCAGCACACATACGTATTCTCTCCGACTGGATAGCAGCGATGAGTGTAGTTTTTTAAATGCAGCGACAGTGTTTCCTGTGATTCCTCTCTCACAAAAATAATTTTTAATTGGGTGACTTTTTTGGTCCGCTCACACTTGTGTTCCCCATCTAATGATCTGCAGAACTACGTTCAGTCCATCAGCAACCTACTGAAGGAGGAACATCGTGACAAATGGGAGGAGGCACAGCTGGTAAGTTATAAGAGGGTGTGTGTGTGTGTGTGTGTGTGTGTGTGTGTGTGTGGGGGGGGGTACAGTATGTGTTTGTGCGAGTGAGCTGGTGTGAAGATTAGTCGAGGAGAAAATAAATCTGCTATGTGAACGTTCCTGTGATGGGTTGAAATTTGATATGTGGGCGAAATTGGGGAGAAGGTTTTTCGGGTGCATTTGACGAGTTGACGTGAACAGTGTGTAAGTGTGAAAACGAGGGGGTAAGAGCAGTGATGACTGGTGCTGTTCGGCTAATTAACACTCGCAGAAGACACCAAACCCTGGTTTAAACCAGTTAAAATGGGCAACAAACAGAACAGCAAAAGATATAAGATATAACCACCTGTTGACAGATTAAATCATTTTGGACATTATTTCCATCCTGCTATTACTATTGTAATTATATCTATTATATCGATTTTAACTAGTTGCTAAGCTGCATAACCTGAAAAGCATAAGAGCCAACAGATCATCCACAAATAAGTGAAGTTGAATTGTCAATTGCCAAGGACAGTGTAAGAGAGAGAGAGAGAGAGAGAGATAGAATCAGCACGCCCACTCTCCAATCTGTGCGTCGCTGAGTCGGTGGCATCCTTCGGCGCGATGACAGTTGTAAAGGGACAGAGACAGTGTATCGCACATATGCACACACGCCTTGCGCCCACGTCGCTGCGGTTCTGCGTCAGAGAGACGCAAGCCGGCCCCGGCACTCCCTGCCCGCGAGAAGGAGGGAGGACGAGGGAAAAACCTGTGTACGCAGAGGGAGAAAAAAGAAAGGGCCTGTCCATTTATGGGCCTGAGGAAGTTAGCAGCCAGTAGATGTCGTAGTTAAGTGCTCTTAACAAGAACCTGCAGTTTGACTGACACGGGAGGAGAGCGGAGTGTTGGAATTGTAGGAATTTGAGATGGGAAATGGCAACTCCGCTTTACTGCTCAATGAAACCAATTTTTTAAATTGTACACACCTCACATTTTACTTCACTAAAGTGGCTCCTCACCCTTTTCTCACCCGCTTTTCTCTTTCTCTCTTTTTCTTCCTATTGTATAGATGGGCGCCACTATCAAGGAGTTCTTGCGCCTCGTCGAAGACTTTGTGAACATGATTGGCATGAAAATGAGCGGCTTTCAAGACATTTATGAAGTCACCGAGAATTTAGGTGAGCCCTAATTTCCCCCCCGCCAGCCGCTCCCTCTCGCGCGTCTGGTTGGGGATGATTTGTCTTCACCACCTCCCCAGCCAGAGTGTGTATCCATCTTAATCACGCCGCTGAATACAGTCAGTTCCATCAGTTATCACTCTGACACAGTGGCAGGTACATCAACTATCCCATGTTACGCCTGACATTACTCCAGCATTATATTATTATAGGTATATTCATAGTTACACACATATGGTTGTTTCATAAGATAATCACATTCTATTTTATAAAAATGGATTTGGTACATTTGGAAATGTACCTCCCCTGTACAGAGAAAAGAAAAACAAATCACATATAATCATCATCACATATCACATATAATCACATACGTAGTTCCCATGCATGAGATTATTCATGGAGTCATGGGCGTCTAGGCTCTTTGGAGAAAGGGGATTAAGAGATTGCAAGGCCCACTCACTAACAAGGCTCCTTTCTACCTTCCTTCCCTAGTGCTGAGCATCCACAAGCGCCCCACTACCTCCACCTCCAACTTCACTTTCCCCGTAAAGGGCTGGAGGGGGATGCTAGACTGGGTCAGGACCTCTGAGGAGAAGATCACCGTCTCCCGCGACGCCCTCTCCATCAAGGAGTCAGGTGAGGCCTCCAGAATCGCATCGACTCCCTGTTCTAATCGCAGAAATCCCATATTGTTGATCGCTCCATCGGGTTGTCTTACAGCTCCGTTCAATTTGATATGATATACTTAAGAAGGTGTTTCGGTTCTTTTTTCAGAGGGCACCACATCATTTGTGACCGGCGTCGTCCTCTACAGAAACCTGGGTTCCATCATGTCATCCCAAAGGTAACGCCACTCAAATTCCCTGTACGGTGTTATTCGATGTAGAATGGTATTTAAACGAAGGCCTATGTCTTTTAGATCTGTCACGACTGCCGCGAATGGTAACAGGTCTCTAACCGTGCTGAATGTGTTCTCTCCTCCGTCTCCATAGCAACAGCACGCTCCTCAACTCCAAGGTGGTGACTGTGACCGTCCAGCCCACCCCTACTCTGCTATCAACCCCCGTTGAGATTGAGTTCCCCCACCTCCACAATGTAAGTTCTCAGTGGTTGCCCGTCTAATGGAGCCCTTGAAAAACATTTCCGCCTCCCCTCCTTGGGCTGTTTGCTCACCACAGCACACAGAGTTTGACATTTAAAGTCTTGTGTTGACATTTGCAGTGCCACACAGACTTTGGGCCCTTGTCAGCCGAATCCCACAAACGATGCATGGCGGGGCCCAAAGTTGAATGAATAATTACGGATAAGCCGGCTTAATTAGGAGCGGCGGAGGATGTGTGGCTGTTTTTAGTGAGGTCTATGACGAAGGATGGCGGCGAGAAATGTGGGCAGGAGGCTGGCACCAAACTGTTGCATCTCACATGTTGATAGTAGGACGCTCCAACTGGGCATCGCCCACGTGCTGTGTTAGAAACCGACACATTTCCTTTTTCTGTGCAGTCTTCTCACGTCGCACCGTCTGTCTGTCTGCCTTCTTACAGGGCACCATTAATGAGACCTGCATCTCCTGGGACGAGAGCGAAACGTAAGTGGTGACTAATGCCGCCCTCCTCTTAAATCTGCCTGCACCCATCCATCCCAACTATCTTCCGCGCTGAGTGGCCTTGTCGGCTCATCTGCTGATCGACTTTGCCGTTGTTTATGTCGTTGTTTATCCATTCCCTCCGCTCCAAGGTCCTTACGCTGATGCATTTGTCACCATCACACATGCCCACACACACGCCCCCGGCCCACGTACTTACCACAGAGAGAAAGTGACAATGTGGGATTTTTTTTTACTTACGTCAATCATCTTGTGACAGGGAGGAAAGGGCAACACTTCAGCACATTGACCCATCCCACCCCTCCCCCCCAGCCACACTCAGCCCCAAACACCAGGCCAGCTCAGCTGTCCAACGTGTTTACTGCATGATGGGCACACTTGATGACTGACAAGCTGGATGACTCTGAGAAGAGCGGAGCCCCCCTGAGTGGATCGACTGTTCCCTCTGATCTAATAGTCTGCATTGTGACAGGGTCGACCCCAGTCCCGTGTGGAAGTATACACACACGCGATTCTTCCAACCTCGGTGCGTGCAACCGAGCCAGAGCGTCGGTGTGCGGCAACTGCGACTCTCCTCCCTCTCAGTTAAAGGATTTTGGTCCGTGGCAGTTCTTAAAGATGCTTGGTTGCATTGCACTGCATTCTGAAAGGCCAGAGCCAGTGGCCTGGTCTGCATCAGTTTGTCCCCAGGTCCACCGCCGAAGCATACACAGGTGGACTATTTGCATTTAGATAGGTTTATACACTGCACAGAGCACAGATAAGCAATGAAG
>OMKR01109167.1:0-23617 GCA_900302355.1 Cyttopsis rosea | reverse complement strand
ATATGTGTAGTAGAAAATAATAACATATGAATAGATATCGTAAGTAAGGTTTGGGCTGTCTAAGTGTACTGTATACTGTTAGTAATACCTGTCACAGCCACTGCAGTCAGCGGCCGGGAGAGGAGGCCTGACCTGGCCACCCCGGTCAGTCTCACCTCGTAGCCTATGCCTGTGATCAGACCCCAGAGGTCTAGGTGGCTCTTGTTGCCCGGAACGGTGAATACCTGAGGCTCCAGCAGCCACCCAGAGTCCGTTACGACTACCTGGAAATGGCTGAAAGCTCCGCTAGGGGGAGGAACGTCTTTCTGCTGCTGCTGCTGCTGCTGCTTCTTGGTCTCCCAGGACACACGGAAGCCGTACGGGGTAATGTTAGAAATGGTCAAGTTTTCCACTTTGGGCAAAGGAGCTGGGGGGAGGGGTTGAGTTTTGATTTGTATATATGAGTGACGACAAAACAAGATGCCATAGGAATATTTTTGAACAACAATGCGAGCAATGATTGCAAATGTACTATTTTAACCCCTTGTGATGCCATGTGTAACTGTATTATCTAGGCCAGTGTTTTGCACCCACTGTGCCACGGTGCCACACACAATTTTCGGACTCTTCTTTTGTTTGAGTCGGTGTAGTCGAGCGAGGGAGGGCTTCCTGAATGATGAACGAGAGTCAGAAGGGTTGTTCGGCTCTGAGTTGTGAATGGAATTCTTCCAAGAATCATTAAATTCTGTCAAAAGTATTTATTTTGGGGGGATGCAAAGGGTAAATCAGTCACATTCAGTGGGAATTATGCCTAGACTTTTTTTATTTTTTTGCCTGGACTCATTTAGTCTTGAGTAGTTATTTTCAGACTCGCTCGCCCCACTGTTTTGCCGGAAATGACTCCAGACTAGCGAGTCATTTAAAAGATATGTACAGTAACAAAGACAGTTCTATGGGTTTGTGACGTTTTTTGATGTTTTTAGTGGTTGGCGGTAGTGTGCCGTTGGGATTATTTTTTTGTAATCTCTGTGCCGTGGCAGAATAAGGGTTGGGGAACACTGCTCTAGGCAATAAACAATAGTGCAAATGAAATGTTTGGCTCAAATATATTAAACCTGCTGCATGGTGAAGAAAACTCTCTCTCACACCCACCCACATGCTGATAAACAACAGTAAAAGATACGAGAAGGGAGACAAATACATAGTACCTGTGACGGCATGGGTTAACACAGAAGGAGTTTGCCGCCCGTGAGATAAACCGTACAGTTCAATGTCATAGTCTGTGGCGTCCAGCAGATTAGAGACCGTGAGATTACGGACTGAGCCGGGCAGCTTGATCTCCAGTGTATCAATCAGCCGCTCGGAGTCACTGACCCGGACTACAAAGCCGTCAAAATGGCCAGACACAGTGCTCCAGGACAGGGTGAGGTTATCTGGGCTTACGGACGTAGTGGATAAGGGCCCCAACTGTGGGATGTCCTCTGAACAAAAGAGAATATTTGCTTTTTTTAGTTTTGCTGGAAAGTGATTTCGGTGGCATGCTTGTTTAATAAAAAAATTTCGGCTTTGTTTGTACCTGTGGTAGCTACTGTGAACAGAGGATGTGTGCTCTGGCCGCTGGCGTACAGTTTTATGTCGTAGCTGGTGCTGGCTTTTAGCCCGGCCATGACCGTGGAGCGCACGTCTCCGGCCAGAGTGCGCCCCATCGCCTGCGAGGGCAAAGCAGACTCTCTGACTTCTACAATAAAGTTATCAAAATCCTTCTCCCCTGTCTTCCATGACAGGTAAAATCTGTCTGAGGTAATGTTAGAAACAGCTAGCCTGGACAAATCAGGCTCTGCCGCTAAAGTGGGAGAGAAAATACATATGTGTATTGACATTGAATTGAGTGCTGCTGTAGTAGATGAGGCCCAAGTCAACCTCCAAATATAATCTCATCGTGTGTAACACTGATAATAATAATGAGTCAAAATACCTGTAGATGCGACAATACTGACAGCATTGGTTCGGGACCCCTTGAAGATCCCATAGAGGTAGGCTATGTAGTCAGTGCTGGGCCTGAGCCCAGTTATGTCATACGACATTACATTTTGGGATATGTTATATTCCACAGGCTCCGTCAGCCACTCGGAATCAATAATCTCCAGGATGTAACCATGAAGATCTCCTTCAGTGTCATTCCAGGAGAGTGAAAAGCTCTCTGACGTTAAGTTAGACACATAAAGAGTGCCAACCACCAGTTTGCTCACTGAAGAAAGAAACCTGTTATTAGATTTGCATTGAGGCATTTTGTATAATATAGTATGCCTATAAATATTCATGAGAATAGAATCAATCAACATCAATATGTGTTATTCTTCTTTTACTATCTGCGATGTTAGAGGGCACTCACCGCTTCCTACTTCATATTCTTGATAGTGCGAGAAGCTCAATCAAAGGTGAAATATATTTTATACATTCATACAACTACTAATATATACTTCTTATAATGAATCAGGAAACTAAAATTGATCATTGATTTTTACACAGAATGAAAATAGAAAGTCATCAACACAGACAGTGAAGTGAATTGTGTAATGCAAAGGCAAGAGGAAGACTATCGAATGGTAAATGAATGAAACGACGGCTCTAGGTCATTACATATGGCTTGTAAATTGACTTGAATGAAGTGTTGACTTGGGAAAATGTAACTAAATAAGAATGACGGGGACAAAACAGCACACTTTCAAGCACATGGACCAGAAGATTTATGCATGTATTATGCACTTTATACTGCAACGCATTGTTGCAGTTGGTGCCATACAGTAGTAGTATGGGGGGAAAATGGGAAGAGGAATGGAGTAGAATAGTTTAAATTCAATATGCATGTTTTTCATTCATGCTAATACATGCACATAGACATGCAGAAGAAAATAAGTTGGATGATTAGGATAGATTAGGATTTAACTACCATTAAAGTATGTCACTTGAATTTAAGATTTAAATATATTTTCATAATCTGGCTAAATAGCTACACACTGGTACTGTAGTTGAAAATAATTTCAATCATTCATGCCATCTTCAATCCAAAGGTTGGCTTTCATGATGACCATGTTTTATACTAAGCGCCAACCAACACAAATCTACCGATGATATGTCTTTAAAAAGCATACATTATTCTTAAATCATATAAAACTGAGGACTACTTTGGAGGCAATTATTTTACGGGCAAATTAACTGTCAAGGTTAATGAATTTACACTCTGCGTTAGGGTTGATGGAATGAAACGAGCTGGGAAATGGATGTACCGTCAACTGTTTAATGGTGGGGATGAAGGGTTTTACGTTTGCAATCACTGCAGCGCATCAGCATCAAAACTCACCACAATGCAAAGGATGGTATAGGAAGGGGGGCTTCATGCACGTTTGTAATGGGAATGGAGGGAGCGATAGGGTGGTCATTTGTGAGCCACGCGCTGTGGCTCGGTAATGCAGCATGGGTGTGTGAGACCCATCACCCTACCCTCTCCTGGCTAGACAGAAACAGTGGCTGGAGGGTAAGAATGACACAGCATGGTGGTTAAGAGGAAGCATCACAGTACACTCTGTCCAGGATGTGGAACAGTGGATGACCAAACACACGCAATTTTGTCTCATGCAAATGCTAATGCTTGATGTAATAGACACATGATGGGGCCAAACAACGGATAGAAATATGACTGCAAAAAATGTCTTTGAGTGTCGTTTGAATGGAAGTAGTTTCGGCCGTTCCAGCAGACCTCGACTGGAAACAGAGAGGTGTATGTTCAGTGGAAAAGAAGTGAAGAAAGGAAAAGTGAGAAGGAAGTTAGAGGGCGGAGTACTGCAGCATGGCCACTGGGGAGGTACCTGTGGTGGTCTCAATGTAAAGGGGTTCAAGGAAGGAGCCCTGATGCATCCCATACAGAGCGACCATGTAGCTGGTGTTGGGAGTCAGCCCAGAGATGCCCAGGCTGAGGGCGTCTCCAGAGAGAGTGAGGTTCTGGCTCTCTGCCACATTCTCCAAGTTTGTAACTTCAATGACAAAGCCCTCAAATTCCCCATCCTTGGGGCTCCAGGACGCAGTGAAGCCGTCCCATGTTATATCGGAGATGGTGAGGTTCACCACCAGAGGCTTCACTGGCTCTTCTGGTAGATAGACAGATCAGAGTGTGGTCAATTCAATGACAAGATAATGTGATTTAACATTGTAAAAAACAACAACTTTGAAAAGCAGATTATTCAAAAGCAACAACATCAACAAAAAACAACTGAAAATGTCAGACAATAGCAGGATAAATTACGATGGCATAGATAAAGGTAACTTGATTAAGCTGCAATGCATTGTGGTTATCTGATAATAGAAAGTATCAATGTTCAATATCTGATATTAACAAGAACTGGAGAGATTGCCCTGGGTTTTGATCGGCGGCTTTCACAAAGACATTGTGCTGTATGTACCTGTGGTAGCAAAGGTTTTCAGAGGTAGAGTTTTCTCTTGCCCTTCCACCAGACCAAGCAATGTAATGTCATAGCCTGTCGAAGGGGACAAGCCCTCTATTTCGGCACTTTCCGGTACGGTGGTGGTGACGTGAGGATTTGTCAGCCCTGCCAAAGAACTGACCTCCACCGAGAAGTTATCAAAGGTCTCGTTACCGTTGATAACCCTCATACTAGTAGGGGTCACGTTTGTGACGGTTAGTTCTGTCAACACTTCCGGACCAGAACCCTTTGGCCCGGCTCCATTGATGGACCCAACAGTTCCAGGGACAGAGGAGGTATGAGGGGAAACTGTGGTTTGGACATCTCCCACATCCAGACCAAGCTGCGGTGTAGTCGGGTCGTCTTTGACACCGACAATGACACTTGGAGTGATAAGCTCGGGTGCTACAATGAATAAAAGTATGTGATAGAAATTACAAGCGTTATCTGAACTTTTGATGGGGAAAATAGAAAAAACAATAAGTAACCTGGGAAAAGAAATTGAGTTAAAAGTGTCAAATACTTGGTGTTGCCATACGCCACTTTTGTCAATTATGCTGATGATGTCATTTTATTAATGACAGGACATTGTTGACATGTCTGTCATTAATTCTTGAAGGTTCTTCTGAGTAGTCCACCACAGTGGAAGTACACAGTTTTCTTCAAATGGATGCCATGCGCAGCTGTTATTCATAACCATCCAGTAGAAAGATCTCCATTCATAATTTTTTTATGCGTAGTCTTTTTGAAATTAGTGATTTTTGACATGCATCAAATGAACCACCAACTGCAATGGATAGAATTACAGGCACAAACTGTCAGAGTCCAAAATTGGAAAACGCTGGAGTAGTACAGTAAGTGGGAAGTAGCAAATGGAGAAAAAAGGTCAGTGTATTTGGAAAGCAACACCATTCCACACTTCCAAATCCAAATCCAAAGCACTCAGCGTAGAGATGCGGTCATCTCGTCTGGATCCTCATCATGCCATGCCAACTGCCCCGAAGATGTATGTATAAGGAATGTTTCCTAGTCCGTCTCAATGAATAAAACGTCATCATGCAAACCATACTGCGCAGCTTGTCAGCACCAAAGGAATGGGAAGAAATTCAAGTGGAAATAAGGTTTGGAAACATCATGGTACGCCGCAGTTAAAATGAGAAGCTTATACCTGTGACTGCGATGGCTTCAAGGAGTACAGATGGCGTGCTATTGGTTATCCCGTAAAGCGTTATGTGATATTCTGTCGACGCGTTCAGGCCTCGGATTCTAGAGCCGCTGGCGTCGCCCCGGAGGTGGACCTCTTTGACAGCCGACAAACGGCGAGCGTCTCTACATTCTACCGTGAAACCAGCGTGGTCTCCGTGCGCCTTCGGCTCCCAGGAGAGCTCGAATCCATCGGACGTAATCCCCGAGACGGTCAGGGCCGTGAGATCATCTTCCCCGGGCCCCATCCCAGAGAGCTGAGAATCAGAAGCTTCTAAATTCACAAAGCTAATGATATTGTCCTCCGAGCCCGTTTGAGTCGTTAGCTCGGGGACGTCGGCGCGAGCTGAGTAAAACGTAAAAGAGGCTACAAGAAAAACACATGAGAATACATCAAGTGAGAAAGTCATTTCACGTCGTACATCTCATTGTACTTCTACTCACCTGTGGAAGCGGAGAGGGCGGCGGGCGCGCTCTGCTTCGGGCCCCTCTCGGCCGTCAGGGCGACGTTGTAAACCGTGCCCGGGTTCAGGTTGTCCAACGTCTGGGTTGTCGCCGAGGCCGGGACGTCCACCTCTACTCTTTGGCCGTCCTTCGAGACGTACGCCAGGCTGTAGCCGGTGATCTTGGCCTGAGGTCTTTGCCACTGTAACGTGAGAGCGGTCTCCGTCGCCTCGGTCACTTCGAGATCTTTGGGTGGATCAAGATCTGAGGGACATATAAAGGACAGTGGAACTGTTACTTCAGTTCTGGAACAGTCCACCTTGCACGTGGTTATATTACCACTTTAGATTCTTGAAAATCCGGACTATACTTTGCACAGAGGCATTTAATGCCACCTTGGAGTATAGATATTAGGACTGCTTTATTAGGACCATTAGTACTATTACCCTTAATACTACTGTTATTGGACTGCTGTTATCATTGTATGCTTTTGACACTTTTTGGGCACTGTTATAGCTGTATGCC
The DNA here is from genome assembly GCA_900302355.1 of Cyttopsis rosea. Lineage (NCBI taxonomy): Eukaryota > Metazoa > Chordata > Actinopteri > Zeiformes > Parazenidae > Cyttopsis > Cyttopsis rosea. Next base: position 16,988 of record OMKR01109167.1, on the reverse strand, counting down.
ACTTTTGTTATTAATGCCGCAATACTGTAACTTGTACTTACTGCAGACTAACTGCCGCGTGCCCATATTGGGCTCACTCGTCACTAGTTTTAGTTTAGTTTTAGCTGACATCTTATCCTTTTTCTTGACTTGCACTGGTTTATTACCTCTTTTTTGCTGCTCTAACACCTGACTTTCCACACGGGATTAATAAAGTGTTAATTATCTTTTCCTATCTAACGTCAAAGGCTAATATGCACGAGGTAGAAGTAATCCAACTCACCCGTTGCTGCATTTGTAGTCGCCGGGAAACTTTCTCTCTCATTCTTCACAGCGGTGACTCCAATTCCGTACTCTGTTCCTGGCTTTAGCCCTGCAAAGCAAAGAATGAAGGGCAAAATAATAATTCCGTCTTAGAAAAGAATAAGGATTTAGTGTTGCGATAATTAGCCTCTGCAGAGTCTCACCGGTAATAGTAGCCTGTGTGGTTGGGCCAGATCCACGTGGGAAAAGCTCCTCGCCGTGAGAACCCCCAGCGATGGGACTGTATTTCAGCCTGTAGCTGCCGACATCTGCTAAACTGTTGCTCCATTCTAGAGTGATGCCATCATGCGTCTGGGACAGGATATGCACGTCCCTGGGGCCGTCCAGGTCTGAGGAAAACCCACGATTCATATTGAAAGAAGAATTATTATGTCCTCAGTGGCCAACAATATAGTGTAAAGGTTCTATTTGAACAATCCCAACTTATTTCACATTTTTTCCGTCTATTTAGAAATGACCATACTTAATACATACGTTGCTTGTTTTTTCTTTTTGGTTAGGGTTAGGGGTTGATTGTTAGGTTAATTTCATTGTTCATTTCATTGCCATTGTTAATATTCTAGGTTTATTGCACATTGCCACTTATTTCTCTTTTATTTTCAGGTTGTTTTTTTTTTGGTTTATATGTATTGTTTAACATTATGTTTATGATCTATTGCCATATTCTTCTATTGTTTATTGTGTATGTATGTTCACAGGTCTGTCTTCTAGCTAATTTTGAGGTTTAAGATGAGATAAAATGAGACAGAACTTTACAGAGGTAATGAGATAAGAGGTAAGATGGAAATAAAAATAAAATAATATTAATAATTATTAAAATAATTAAAATAATTATTGTTTATTGTATATTGAAATTTATTCCAGCAAATTCTTTGGTTCATTGCATATTGACATTTTATTTTATATATTAAATGTTTTATTCTTATAGCCTTATTATTATTGACTGTTTTTTCTGTGAGCTGCTGTGATACCGCAATTTGCCTCCGGAGATGAATAAATAAAGTATTTACCTACAGTATCTATCTATACTTAACACCATAACCATATACTCATGAGATAATTATGTCTTGTTAACACTTACCTGTGGTAAAGGTCTTAGTCACTGGGTCGCTGGTGACATTGCCCCTCCTGGAGGTCAGGGAGATCTGGTACTCGGTGTCCGGCCTCAGACCGTCGATGCTGTGCTGTCTGTCTGTGGTGGAAACCTCCTCAGTGGTTCTAACCGATGGGTCTGAACTGGGTCCGTACGACACAACGATCCCATCGATATTGGCCACTGGCTGGGGCCAGGTTACCAGAGCCGAGGAATCCGTCACATCCTTCACCGCCACCTGGGGAGGGCCATCGATTTCTGGACAAGAAGTCAATGGAAGTAATGGAGGTCAATGGAAGAATCCAGGAAGTTCATGAGATTAATGGGAGTTAATGGAAGAATCCAGGAAGTCAATGAGAGTAATGGGAGTCAATGGAAGAATCCAGGAAGTTAATCAGATTAATGGGAGTTAATGGAAGAATCCAGGAGTCAATGGAAGTAATGGAAGTCAATGGAAGAATCCAGGAAGCCAATGAAAGTCAAAAGTCGAATACATTGGGAACATTGATACTTAACATTGTAATGAAGTTACTCTTAGGAATGCAAAAACAAAAATACCCAGCAGCAGGGGTACATCACATCCACATCACGGGAAGGCTATTATAGAATAAATTATAATTCCTCTCCTCCGACGATGAATTACACTTACAACCGTACAGATTGCTACAGGTTATTTCTGGACGAAAAAGCACTTCAGCACGATTTAGAGCGGCGTTAGAATCCTCTGGGGGATACAAGATTCCAAAAGGTTTACCCCATAAATTGACCTCTGTCGCTTCCCCACGGCTCTGTGATATGTTTCGACCTATATAAACAGATTACCTCAGATATGGAAAGGCGAGTAACTAAGGGAGTCAATCAACAAGGACTTGTAAACGAAATGGCTTTTCCATGCACGCAGGAGATTGTTTAGCCTGGCATTCCATTCTGATTGCCTATGCATAGTGAAGCAATTCACAGCTCCATAATATATGCAGTGAGACTCTGCAATAAAAGCTTTTACAAGGCCAATATAAACTATTAGGGAATTTATTGAAAAATGTTACCTTCTTGTCCTCCTATGCACATGCAGACTGATTTTGTTGTTGTTATTCCATCATTTTTACATCATAATTCCTTCTTTTTAGTACATATAGTTGAAATTCATTGTCAAAGGGGAGAAAGTCACAATTAATTTTATGAAAATTTACTACAAAAGTAAGAAGAAAAAAATATATATTTTCCCTGGATGTAGATTTTTTTTATATGTTATATAAATTTATAGCAAATATATATATTTAAAAAAAAATTCCATGCACACCCTTTAAAAAATTTTATTTTTTTGAAAGATGCGAGATTAACACTGGATTAATGACAGCATGAACAACTTTATATTATAATTATATTATAATTATATTATATTATATGTTATATAGTTTAAACTCACTGGTGGTGAATTTCTTGGATGTCGCTGGCCCTCTGGTGTTGTTCCTGATGACGCTGATGGAGACCTCGTACTCCTGACCTGGACCCAGGCCTGACTGGTCAAAGCTGTTCTGTCCAGGTGGAAGGATGTTCACAATCTTTCCATTCTTTTCTTTCTGGAACGTCCCATAATACACAAGATGAAGTAAATAAAGTCACATTAGATCAATTGAACAGTACAACATGGTAATGGATTTCAATTTTATAAATGTATGAACTAGTGACACAGTATAGAGATTAAAATCTGCTGACCAGTAAACATTACTGACTGTATTCTTTACAGTTACACAGAGTTTGATAGTAGTGTATGTTAGTTTTCAACTGTTTTGAGGACGATCAGACTGACTGTGTTGCGGAAATACAGCTCCCAGCCGTCGAAGGTGAAGTCCAGCTGGTCCCATTCGACCTCCACGGAGGTCTCCCGCACAGATTTGAACTTCACACCCTCTGGCTGTGGGAGACCTGGTGCCCACATGATATCACATATAATATAATGCAACACAAGAGCATATACTGTACAGTTTTTAAGGGTTTCAATATAATATATGAATCTAATAATATAATGTATTAAAATATAAATATCTAAAATATTCTGACATGCCTAGACATGCCGACATGCCCAACTAGAAAGATAAATGTGGAAGGTACCCATAACATTCAAGGGATTAAATACAAAATTATACTATACTATACTATAATATAATATAATATACTGTAATATAAATCTGATGTAAAATAAAATCTAATATTAATAATTTATTTACATTATATGATATACCGTTTTCTGTATTATATTATACTGTATAATATAATATAATTTTGTATTATATTATAGTATATTTTGCTATATTATATTATATTACATGATATTATATTATATTATATACTTTAATGGGACAATTGTGACCTACTTGTAGCGACCCTTGCGCTGACAGGGACGCTCTTCTTGTTACTCAGAATGGCGTAGACATTGATCAGGTACTCGATGCCCGGTTCCAACTCTGCGACAGTAGCAGCGGTTTTGTCTCCTGGCACGGTGAACTCCTGGTGCAAGCCTCCAGGGCCGGTGGGCACGTACGTTACAAGATACTCCGTTACCAGCATGTCGTTGCTCCAAGACAGGTCGACTGTCTTGGGGGTAACATCAGTAACACTGAGGTCCTTAGGGGGAGAGACTGGGAAAAAATAGATGAAGGAGGATCAAAAGCTATAGAGACTTAAGATGTCATTACATTTGATTTTTAAAATGTCGACCGAATTTTGTAGATACATGCGGTTACCTTCTGAACAGTCATCTCCGATGTAACCCTCGTCGCACGCGCACTGGCCGTTCACGCAGCGGCCTTTGTCCTGGCAGTCGTTGGGGCAGCTCAGCTCTCTGCAGTCGTCTCCCTTGTATCCTTCCTCACACATGCACTTGCCGTTGACACACCGTCCTCTGGTGTTACAGTTATCGGGGCAGGTGAGCACGGAGCAGTCATCCCCTGAATAACCCTCCTGACAGACGCACTTGCCATCCCGGCAGTATCCCCGGGCCAGGCAGTCGTTGGAACAGGCTTTCCGACTGCAGTCCTCTCCGGAGAAGCCCTCGTCGCATACGCATTGCCCGTCGTTACACCGGCCGCGATTTAGACAATTGTTGGGGCAGCTGAGTTCGCCGCAGTCCACACCGGTGAAGCCCACAAAGCACGCGCAGGCGCCTTCGATGCATTCTCCGCGGCCGTAGCAATTCGAGGGGCAGGTCTTGATCCTGCAGTCCTCGCCGGAGAAACCTTCCTCGCACACGCATTGGCCGTTGACGCAGCGCCCCCTGTTGAGGCAGTTGTTGGGGCAGGAAAGCTCGGAGCAGTCGTCTCCCTGGAAGCCAACGTCGCAGGCACAGTGTCCATTGATGCACTGCCCTCTGTGGTTGCAGTTGTTGAGACAAGCTAGCTGGCTGCAGTCTTCCCCCTGGTAGCCGCTGTCGCAAATACACAAGCCGTTAAAGCACATTCCTCTGCCGTTACAGTCGTTCAGGCAGGTCAGCTTGGAGCAGTCCTCTCCGCTGTAGCCGGCGCTACAGACGCACCGGCCGTCGACGCAGAAGCCATTAGCCCGGCAGTCGTTGGGACAGACACGATTCCCGCAGTCGTCCCCGGTGTAGCCGTCGTCGCAGTCGCAGGTTCCGTTCAAGCAACGCCCGCGGTCGTAGCAGTCTTTGGGGCAGATGAGTTCGGAGCAGTCGAAGCCCGTCCAGGGCTCCTCGCACGCACATTCACCGTCTGCGCAGCGGCCGCGGCCCAAGCAGTTGTTCGGGCAGTCGGTCTGGGAACAATATTCCCCGAAAAAGCCGTCATAGCAGACGCAGAGTCCGCTCAGACAGCGGCCGTTCTTTCCGCAGTCCGCGAGACAAATCTCCTTTTTACAGTCTTCTCCGGTGAAGCCTCGGAAGCATTCACACTTTCCGTCGGTGCAGTGACCCCGGTCGTTGCAGCCGCTGGGGCACTCGGGCTCAGTGCAGTTGGCTCCCTTCCAGCCAGGCTGACATATACAGCCACAGGACTCCAAACTGTAATTCCCATGACCGTTGCAGTAAGGCTTAGTGCCCACTTCACCTAAGAGAGATAAGGGAAAAAACAAGTCAAAAGACAGTTTTATCATAATATGACTTTGAATCTCTAGGTGGCCATCTGACAAGACGCAGCCCACAAGCCCAAACATACAAAAATAGACTTTTCTGCATTCGTTATTAGAACTAATACAAATAACAAAACTAGATTTGTTTTACTATAGATTAGTACTACTATTACTTTTTGCACATGCTTGCTGTTGATTTTTTTTCCCATTGGTTTTGGGTTCACAGAAACTGGATATCTCTCTCCCTCTCTTTATTAGTCAAAAAATACTTTCCTACTCTATAAATACGCTCATTCAACCACCATCATACAACGCGGCCAAATAAAAGGAAAGTTGTGGCTAAAGGAAGTCAATTTCAGGACAAGTGGGAGTACCTCTTTACACAATCTAAAAATAATCCACTGAATCTTTTGTGGTATTAGACAAAGTTGGTTTTGCAATTATGTAATTTGCGACTGTAGAAATATCAGGAGGGAACAGTGTATTCGTAATGTGGGGATTTCATAAGCAACAACGCCACAGTCAAATGGTTATATGGGACAAATATGGTTGAATGGGTCACAGTATACTGCATACAGTAACCTTTTTGAATAATATCCATGTTCCTGTCTAACATTTGACGAGTTTAAGACATCCTTGGACATCCGTGTCCTAGAATGCATTGAGCAAATATGTTAAATTCCGAAAAATAGGACATTTATTAATGAGCTAATATATATTCCAAGTATCCTGATGCGAGTGCTTAATGTGTAAAATCAGTGTCAAAACGCATTGGACTTCACGAGAGGCCGTATATACCTGTAACCTGAGCCGTGCAGCAGGCGGCCTCCCCTGTGCATTGGTCCCTTAGCGTGGAAACCTCTCCCTCCAGGACCTCCAACCTGTTGAGGAGCTCTTTCAGATCCGGCAGCCCGTCGGCGCTGCAGCCGCACGCCTGCCGGGGGATGTTGATGCGGTGGGTGAACACGATCTGGTTCTCCTTATCCACGGTGTGCTCGGTGGCGCGGAGGCCCGAGGAAGCCGCCGCCGCCTCCTCCTCTCTGGGCTCGCCCGGAGCGTCCAGGTCCACGGAGCAGGCGGAGCCGGCGGGCATGTGGATGTTATACACGTGATTAAAGACCACGGGTTGTTTGGCGTTGGGGAGGGTGATGTTCTGTAGATCTTCTGTGGAGGTCTGGCGTCGATGCCTGGTTATTTTCTCGATCAGCCCGGAATGCGTGAGGCTTAGCATGGCAGTCAATATAACACAGGCCAGAAGGCTTTTCGTACCCATCCTAGATGAAGTATGTTGGGTTTGTTTGGTGTAGATGTCAAAATTTCCTTTGAAGCTCTTCCTAGAAACAAACAAGCAAGAATAGCAGACTAAATCAATACGATAACGTTCAGTCAGATGTGTGTAATTTAGTCTCTATCTACCCAGTGGTGCGACCGCATGGACTTGAAAAGCTTCTTTAATGACACTTGAACATCTGCAAACAATAAAACACCATTGTCTTAACCACTAGCAGGCTCCGCGGCAGAGAGCAAATGACAGCCCAAAAGTCCTGCAGACCATGAATTAACACATTCCTGGGGGGATGGAGAGAGTGAGGGGCTGGACAACAATCCACGTGTGCAATTACCCCAGTTGTTACCCCGTTTAATGACGAAGAACTCGAACTCAGATTCACCCCCGGGACCACCTCTACCTCCGAAATGACAAGGCGAAAAGTTGCCTTGCTTTCTTTCATGGCCTCAGTTTGGAGCATTGAGCCTTAACACAAATGACAGGTTTTACAACAGGAATTGAAACCATGTAAATGAAATCCCTATATCGCCATTTATACTTTTTACAATATATACAATTTCATTATTGTTTAGTCTCTGTAACTGACACTAATCCGACACGTTTCTCTCGTGATCGGTGCGTTTCTTAAAATCTTCAAGGAGCAATAATAACGTCCTGCATGACGATAGAATATCACACAATTGAAAGAGAAAGAGAAAGAGGGAACGACCCCCCTAAAAAGATTGAAGTAGAACCCATACGTGCCACCGAACACTGTCTTCCTTAAAAAAAACAAGATTGAAAATTGAAATGCAAAACTTGCATATACACATACGCCTTTTCCCTTTTCACCTGTACACTTAGTGTAGTGCACATATCAAAGGGTTAAAACCAAAATAACCTAATTTATCTCCCACATAATAATCCCTCAACCCTCAGATGACTTCATAACCTGGACACTGCAGCACTATAATTTGTGGTATATAAAGACCAGAACAAATGACAAAACTGTTCCTCAGCGTGGGAAACCAGTCTTGAATTACAGTCATTTAAAATTTTCCAATGAATATGAATAAGCGTTTTTTTTGTTTTTTTTTATAATACGAGCACCAGAAATTGTATACCAAGTTTAAAATGTCATTGCATTAGCGTTCCCCACAAGGATATTCTGCAGAGAATTAAGGTTTTAATGGCATCGCACCATAATTTACCTCACGATGTGTGTCACTGTGAATCCTAACCAGGGTTTAGGTGAACGAGCATTTGAATGACTTGCAATTGAAAGCATGACGTGTGTCTGACTTTTAATTCATTTAAACATGGTTTGGCACTGGAAGTACAATATTAAGATGACCAAAACCCACCATGTAATGTCGTGTCTGCTTTCGGATTAAATATAGAAATGACATATCCATGGATGAACAAGGCTCAAACTGTATTAGGCCCTTTCTGGTTATACATTCTGCATATATGCACTTTTGCCTCATTTCCCTTCAGAGTTGGCTATACAAATGTCCTTAATACTGTATAATTAAAAAGTCTTTAATATTATAATTGTATATTTATATAATTTTATATTATATATTTTATTAGATGATATCCTTACAAGTCTTTAATATTATGATGATGATCAATGATGATCATGGTAATAATAATAATAATCATCATCATCATTATTATGATAATAATAATAATAACAACATCAACAATAACAACAACAATAATAATAATAAATTAATTAAAAATAATAATAATAATCATTATTATGATAATTATAATAACAACAATATCAACAACAATAATAATAATAACAATAATGATAATAATAATAATCATCATCATCATCATTATTATGATAATAATAATAACAACTATAACAACAACAACAATAATAATAATATCAATAATATTATTAATAATAATAATCATCATCATCATCATTTTTATGATAATAAAAATAACAACAATAACAACAACAACAACAATAATAATAATAATAATAATAATAATAATAATAATAATAATAATGCTCAAGACATTCAATTCTTTCTCACTTTGGATAGATTTGAAGTCAACCTATTGTCAAGACTTATCCTAATTGATTTAAAGCTTTCATGGGCAATTCATGTCCTACATTTTATGACCTTTCCATGATTTACTTATGTATTTAGTTTGTGGTGATATGCTGGTATTAAGTTATTAAAATGACCAAACTTTAACCATGGTGCCAAGTCAATACATACAAATGGGCGTAATTCACACTCTTATCAGCTTTGGAAGATCTGACCTCCACCGTAAGGAATCTGTTTGCCAAAACATCTCACCCTGCTCCCCTTCTCCTCTCCATCATTAGGATTCATTTTCACCTTCCTCCTCCTAACCCTGGCAGCAGACACATAACACCCAGCTTGGGTTTCACAATCCTTTTCCACATCTGGAGCGCGATGGGCCGGAGGTACAGGTCAAGGCTAGGGCTGTAAAGAACGGAGGGGAAGGGGGTCTCGCCATGTGTTTCTGGTCCATCCAGAGGGATTCACGAGCTACACGGATGGAGCTTTGTATGGTGGTTGTACCCCATGAAGGACCATCTCCTGGAGCCCCTTCTCTATCTATCTATCTATCTATCTATCTATCTATCTATCTATCTATCTATCTATCTATCTATCTATCTTACTATCCACCCATCCATCATCTCTAAGTATCTACAGTATCATCCATCTATCCATCCATCTATTCATCTCTATCTATCTATCTATCTATCTATCTATCTATCTATCTATCTATCTATCTATCTATCTATCCATCCACCCATCCATCATCTCTAAGTATCTACAGTATCATCCATCTATCCATCCATCTATTCATCTCTATCTATCTATCTATCTATCTATCTATCTATCTATCTATCTATCTATCTATCTATCTATCTATCTATCTATCTATCTATCTATCTATCTATCTATCTTATGTCAAACATGCTATATTCAAAGTCTGGGGTTGACTGAGGACATCACGTTTCACAGCGTGACGCCTGGAGAGACAATTTGGGAGGTGATCAAAACATATGAAATGTATCTCTTAATCTATAATCCAGAATGGTTAAAGCGTTTTTAAACTCCTCCCCCCACACTGGCAGTGAAAAGGGGGAACTTTTGCACTTGGAAAAACAAAACAAAAAAAAGTAAGTGGGAATGTTGGCCTTATCCACGGACATCTGCTTTACCAAAGTACAAGAAGGAGGCCGGGCAGAATTAGACTCATTAAAGTCAGAAACACAAGGAAAATAACAGGTTTATGGCTTTATGGGTTGCTGTCATTAATTTTAACATGCGCGAGGATAGAAATGATAAAAAATAATCGCATAATAATACCTATGAAGCCCCCAGTGGAACAGTCAATCAACGGCTTTCAAAATACAAACCAACATTTCAATCGCGCCGCTCTTTTTATGTCCGTGAAGATGTTATAATGTTATTGCTTCTACCATGAAATTCATCTTTTCCGCTGCTGCTGTCACTTATGGAAATATAGTAAAAACCAGTCAATATAGAGCCTTGAATGTCGAGGGGCAACTCCCATCCAGAACGTCTGGACCAGAATGCCAGGACAAACTTCTCATGGAAAACAGTTGCTAGAGACAGATCCAGAGTCTAGGATCCAGACCTGAACATTGATCCAACCCACTCCTCTGTCTCCTCTTTTCATCCTTTCTGTTCCTCCCGCATCGACAGCAGAGGAAAACCTCGTTATTGTTCTAGCACCTGTACCGACTGGATGGAAATAACATCAAGGAAGCTGAGGCCTCCAGTGGACTAATCCGAAACATTTGTGGTAGAATATGGAAAACGCAACACCTGATTGGCTAGGCTAATTCCCGGTGTTCCCTCAGGCCAGAAATTCGAACGAAAATTACAATACTTTAAAACACATGTTAAAAACAAAAGAAAAACAATATCACAAACAAATGCCAAGACAATTTTCAATTTCCAATACACTTCCATCCATACAGAATCCGCCTGGAAAACAGCACCAGTGCCTAGTAACAGCGCCTGGCCATCTTTCTTTTTACACGTAACATGTGCAATCTAACCCTCGACGGGATATCGGAATAGACTTATGAGTTCTTCAGTGGCCGTGGACCAAAGAAAAACAAGAGCCCATTTGGAAAAGCTTGAAATTAAAAAGGATGGAAATGTGTATTCGTGCTGTGTTTATTACAGTATATTGGAGGTTATATTCATAATAATATAATATTATAGTGGAAAGTGTAATATTATTCCATATTATATCATTACATTTTCCAATATAAAATTATTACATTGGACTTTGGAGACTGCAAATTGACAACAATTTTTATTAAACCTGCTGCTGTCACTTTATTACATATTTCCATGCAACTTTGGATGGATATTATCCTCTATTTTGCATTGCACTGAAACTACGCTGTATATTCGTGAGCCGCCCTGGTTGGTAAACCAGCTGTCCCTCATGCATGCATACCAGACACCATCACACACACACACACACACACACACACTAGAGACACTAGTGGAATTATTGTTCAAGCTGATGGTTAGGGTTAGGGGAAGGGTTAGAGGTAACACATTCCCACTTAACTACCTTGGGAAAACCAAAACACACAATGCTGAAGACATGCATTGGGGGAAACATGATATAAGAGACAAATTAGATCAAAATCATTGTTCAAGCTTAGGGTTAGGGGTAGGTATTATAGGGTTTTATTAGGTATAATATGTTTTGTATAAGTTATTGATAGTTATGTGACTCTGGGTGCACAGGCACACTATTTATTCTCTTTTATTTAATTATGTTTTGCTTTTCTCTTATTTTTTCAGGTTTTAGATTTGCTTATTGCGTCAAATACAGGAGGACACTGTTGGCAGGGGGGATGGGGAGTTCCCGGACAGGTAAGTAATAATCTCTTACTGTAAGTGTAGGAGGGCTATTCATTTTTTTGTTGTTGTATTTTGTTTTTTTGTTTTATTGAGGAGTTCGTTTCACCTTTATGGTCATCTGATTTATTACAGGGAATCTTCCGGAGGTCCCGAGGGGCTGCCTAAGGGGAGGTCAGCGCCAAGGAACTCGGGAGAGCAGGGGGAGCCTCAGGTCCTCGGACAGCTGTCTGTGTGAGAGCTCCACGCGACAACAGGGTAAGTGGAACACACATTCCATCAGGGTTAGGGTTAGGGTTGGGGATGGGGTTATAGAAACTATAACTATAACCTGACATCCTATAATGTTGCAGTGAGATGTTATATTATAAGTCTGAACCATTTCAAGCCATATCCTTGGGAATCAAGCTCTACTGGAATTAGGGCTCCCCCACCCAAACTACTATAAGGGTTAAGTTTGCAACAACCCTAAGTCAACTCCGCCAAAATTTCAATTAAGCGAAGCTAATGGATTATGGAAAAGAGCAGAACGAACTGGAATGTTTTATCGCTTTGCCCAGACGCTTCGCTCTTCTACCCTCCATTTAAATTCTATGAAGGAAAAGTCATTTAGGAGGAGAACTTAATTGCATCGCCCTGTAGGAAGATGATGATTCACCAGAATGGACAGCTGGATGCTTATGCAGTTCTTCTGACTATTCCCACATTCCAACTCGCCCACCTACCCACGCACACACCCTCCTACACATTTTTATTGTTGGGGTAGTCGGTCTGTGTAAATTTGGAAAATCTTTTTTGGCACGGAGGTTTGCAGATTTTATTTTTTCACTAGGGCAATCAAAAGCCTGTGAATGACTCCTCCACATGTTCCGTCCCTCCATAGTCAAGTCATCACATCAAATCCTTTTTTCCCTCGCTCACATCGCTGTGATTCACCTCCACTAAACATCATCTTGGGAAGAGGGGAAGAAGGAAAAAAGCCGCAATATGCACCGAGAATATCGTCCCCCCATATAAACTACAGTATAACCGGAAAGAACAATATTGAATGTACTTCAGTTGTCACCATAGTCATGGAGCATATATACTTTTTAACCATTTTCTTCACAACAGAGCTATTGTCATGATCTTATTCATTCATAGGAATGAAAAAAAAAGACAAATCTTTCCCGTTTTACCCATTTAATGATTGCATTCAATGAATGGAAAATCATGGAGAAATGGCCACTTCATAAAAAACACATGCAATCCAAATATTACATCTGAAAATAATAACAATAAAAAAAACATGGATTTCTCTATAAATAACGTTGTTTCTGCAGGTATAACTGGATCAAATGTGTAATTCTATGTTAAACAAATGCATAAAAATGTCTCCTTACCTGCAGCGAGGTAATCTACCTTGGCTTCCAAGCCTCCACAGGTAAGACAAAGTGTTTTTTCTTAAGGTGACAAGGGTTTCTTCAATCCCCCCCTTGTCTACTAGTCTCCTAGCTCCGTTGGCTCTGGATGGGTTTTTGCCTCCTCGCGCTCTTCATAGACTCTGGGAATGAGAGAGAGAGAGGAGGGGAGAGAGAGAGGAGAGAAAGACAGAGAGGAGGAGAAAATGTCTTTTTAAAGTGCGAGGAGCCGTTTGGTCAGACCCCCCCGAACGCCTTGCCTCCGACCCTTAAATAGCCTTCTTTTCCCACCCTTTTCTCCCATGCAACAAAAGGATGGATGCAGGGACGGAGCTACAGCCTTCAAAACTAACTGGATACTGGCATTATTGGGTCACGGCAGAGGGAAAAAAAAGAAAGAAAAGGGGGGAAAACTGTGTGGTTATGAAAGAAATTTGTGGGAGAGAAATGAAAACGATGGACTAGAAGAGAAGACACAGAGACATTACACGGGCAGAAAATCATCGCTCTTGCGATGCACTGCAGTATAGGTTCTCCAGCTGTAACTGTACTGTAACTGTAATCTTCTGCGGCATAATGACTAGATCTCTCCTTTAATTCTCTTAATTTCTTGTTCAAAGTTCACAATGGCGACTGGGTGGTGGATGAGTAGATAATAATAATGGATGGATAATAATGAGAATGTAGCATGAAAGGAGACATCTCATGTCCAAGCCACAGTTTGCAGTCTTTTCCAAACACGGTCGCAATCACATCTGGTATAAATGAAATGAAAGCAAGCGACATATTATATAATCTGAGCCATTTTATTTTTTGGGGGATGAAATGCAGTCCAAGCCAATCCCCCAAAACCCAAAGTTAAACAGTGAGCCGATCCAAGAGAGGTGAACAAAGAGAAAAATACCATGCCATACGGACATAGTCTCCACCGTTAAACCTTAATATGATTAGCTGAGGATAAGGCGAGTATCAGCTTTAAACTGTAAAGTGAGTCTGAGAGACTCACTCAGAGGTTTTAAGATACAGTATTTATACAGTTAATATCACATCACATTGGAAAACTTTTCAAACCACCATTTTCATTGCCATAATGATTTGATTTAGTTCCATCACCTACAAGTGATCATAGGGTAAACATAAAAAATCCCTTTGAATTGGGATTTAAAAATTCCATTAATATGGCATCCAGTGACAGTATGGCTTAAGCACTTGGACTTTGACAGGACGGGCACAATAGAGTCAATGGTGACTTCAGTTTACAAAAGAGTAAATTCTATTGTCCGTCCTCAAGGCACAATAATGAATCTCCTTATAAGGAAGTTGTCTTTCAAGTAGTGGTGATGGTTGGGTTAGGGTTAGGTGGCTGACTAGTTTCACAGTTACTGCAAAGTAAATGCTAACTATCACATATAGTTATATAGTTTTTTTAATTTAATTTAATTAACTACATGTACATTACTAATTGATCATGTCCATTTTCAATCATGTGCAAGTTGTCTTAATTATTTTTTATTAATTAAAATTAAAAAACGGCAAATCTGAACTTAAAGGTGCAGTATGTAGAATTTAGCGGCCACTAGCAGTGAAGTTGCAGATTGCAACCAAATGATTTCCCCTCCGTGTCCGTGGCAATGAAAAATGGCGGCGTCCGTGGAGGAGAATCTACGGTGGCCATGAAACTCGCGAAAAAAGAGAGTGAAACTAGAGTGTCAGTGGTTTGTCTGTTCTGGGCTACTGTAGAAACATGGCGGTGCAACATGGCGGTGCAACATGGCGGTGCAACATGGCGGTCCGTCCGTGGAAGGAGCTCCAGCCCCCATGGTGATCTAAATGGCTAATTCTAAAGAAACGAAAACACAACGATTCTAATTTCCATGGGATTATACACTAGTTAAAACATACAACAATATTCTATTCTATATTGCATTCCATTTCAGCCAAGTCCGTTCGGCAAAATGCCACTAATTCTACACACTGCACCTTTAAGTGTAGTACAGCATCGTATATGCCTCTATCTGTGGCTATATTGATTACATTATTTTTTAATAGAGTGAAGCCATTTTTGTATGTCCACATCACACTCGGATGACTAAAATAACCGAGTTGCAGTTATTGTAAATTTTTTTGAAATGAGATGCAGGGACAAAAGATCAATGGAAAACTGTCAGAATTTAAAAGATAAATTACAGCTATGGCAATACAGACATGTCACAGAAGATAGCAAAGAAAGCATAACACAGTACCATATAAATTAAGGTCCACTAACATGCAAAGGGATAATAAATCCACGGAATCTACCGCGTCGTTATAACGACAGCGAGTTAATTAGAAGTAAAACACGAGCACGCCATCCTTGTAGCATGACTTCATTGATGGTAGTCCACTGCAAAACCACAATCTAAACATGATGTCACCATGTAAACACAAACAGAGCAGAATTCAATGCACCACCTGATTCACATTGAGCCAAACATTTGTTCCATTAATACAACATTAAACATCACGTCAAGGCAAATAGAACATTTTTTCAAGATAAAAGGAGATTATGGTCAATTTTTCAAGACATCATGTTGTATATTTGCCTAGATTTATAATGCAAATGGAATGAATAAAAAAATTATATTCAGGAAAAACATATGAATGAAAATATCCAGAAGAATTACAGTCTGTTAGCATGATTCTACTTGTTTTTGACTCGACCGTACAATTGGCAAGGCCCAATACCTGGACAAATTGGTGCGTAGCTCTGCCAAACAGATGGCAACATCATGGGAGGATACGACCACGAGCCCAAGAGCATCATAAAAATGATATGCACTGTTAAAACAACACAGGCTTGAGAGTTTTACGTACACTTGACCAATATAACATTTCATGAAGTTACGTTGGTATGTAAGTAGGCTCCTTTTTACACAACTTCTTGAAGACAGAGGGCAGTTTAGGTGGCCCAAAGGGGGAATATGCTGCTTGATATGGGAGAAACGCATCAAATCATAAAATGTACGTCTTTAAAAATATATTTTAAACTTTCCACTCTCGCATAACATCTTAGTGTAGCTAGCTAAACAAGTAAGTAAAATAAAAAAGAATGACACAATTTAGGAGCCACTTTGATGGCAAAGTTGACAATTTGCTGCATTACCAGCAACATCAAATTCCATTATGTACATGTTTGTTTTAGTTCAATCATAATTTCTGATTCATCCGTCACTCCTGTGAAGAGTGTGCTTAAATAGATACACCTTTTGTGAAAATATAAATGTGTCGGTAGTTTAGCCAGTAGCATTCTCTCTTGAGAAAGTCTACTGCGAGAGGTGAAGTCGGTCCATATGGTCGGGCTGAGACACACACGGTCTGCAGAGCTCGCCTTCTCTAATCACAACATGCTGAATTCACCATAAGAGGCCTATGGCTTCCAATATAACTATGTGTCGTCAGCATAGTGCTGGAACCTCATTGTGCTGATGGTTGGTAGATAGATAGATAGATAGATAGATAGATAGATAGATAGACAGACAGACAGACAGATAGATAGACAGACAGACAGACAGATAGATAGATAGATAGATAGTTGATAGATAGATAGATAGATAGATGATAGATAGATAGATAGATAGATAGATAGATAGATAGATAGATAGATAGATAGATAGATAGACAGACAGACAGACAGATAGATAGACAGACAGACAGACAGACAGATAGATAGATAGATAGATAGATAGATAGATAGATAGATAGATAATGTCCGACCGGAGGCCTGTCAAGGTTATGATAACACTTGGAATCTAGGGCTTCACAGAAATACACATCTGTGTATCATCAGCATAGCGATGAAAATGTATTGGGCTGATGATACACAGATTGAGTTCTATTTAGATACAAATGCCAAGAAAATGTCTGAAGTCAAACTAAACTTCTAATTTCCATGT
>OMKR01109166.1:0-17607 GCA_900302355.1 Cyttopsis rosea | reverse complement strand
CGCCGTCCCCCTGCTGCGCATGCGCGTCAGGGCCAGAGGAACCTGAGCAGGTTGACCGGCAGCAGCGAGTCAGAGGAAAAACAAACACGTGGCATTAACCTGCATCTATAGGTGGCATTGATGTGCATTGGATTTCTGACCCGTGTATTTCATGTGATTTCACACACAGTGTCTGAGCATTGGGGGGAGTGCTAGACTAATACATGTGTTACGAGGGGTCCGGCCCAAAGAGTTGGAACCCTATTGTTTTTGTCAGGATCCTTGTTCTCCTGGCCACCGTCACCTGTCACTGTAATGCGATGATGTCCGGTGCTCAGAAACCGCCGATCCCACGGACGCGACTGAATAACTCGTTATGATCCACATGGCGTTATATCGAATAACGTGAAGGTGACGTAGACGAGTGAAGGTGAAGCGGGGCCCCGTGTGGCACCATCATCCAATCTGTTGTATCTGTGGAGGGCCCTGGCTTTGGGGCGGCTGTCGCCCGAAGGACCGAAGATGTCGGATCAGATCCATTTGTGACATCGCAGTCCGGTGTTGTACGCGTGGAGGTTTGACTCTGAATGTTTAGAATCGCCGATCGCAGTCTGGCCGGATACACAGACTGTGTGTGCATTGCTGGGCCCCGTGCATTGCTGCCTGCAGCTATATTTGTTATTATCATAGTGATTTGACACTGCTTTTCAAACCATAAAAGGTCTGCAAACAGACAAGTGATTGCATAGTAGGAGTAGTAGTCTTACGTCAGTAAAAGTACAAATACCCCGACGCAGAATGACTTCAGTAAAAGTGAAACACGTCATTTCTACTTCAGAAAACTCATATAAGTCCTTGCTCTGACATGTACGTGTTGGTATTAAACGTGTGTGAGCCATGTTTGTGTTTGTGATGAAATAAAGAAGCAAAAAAAAAAAAAAACGTGAAAGTGCTTATCCAGCGCCCTCATATAACAGAGCCTAAAATACAGAGCTACAGTGCCTTTCTTTTCTGCAGATGAATGCTCATGCAGATCCTGATCACAATTTATAATAAAGTAGAATAAGTTTACAAGGATATGGACCTAATGAATCATTGATAAGCAATCCCAGATCAGCAGTTTGCTAGATCCAGTCCCTGATCTAAAAAGAAAAAAGGGACGTAACGTAACATTAGAAATGTAGCAGAATAAAAACTAGAGATACGGTATTTGCTGTGAAATGTAGTGGAGTAAAAGTCAAAAGTCTCCAAAACCGATTTATATTTTTGTAAGTACAGATACTTGAAAAATGTACTATACAGTACAGCAACAAGGTACTTCACTACTTTCCACTGTTTCCCATCCAGCAGGATTCTAAAAACGTTGTTTGTGTTGAACCTTCTGAGAGAGAAGAATACTTTTTACAAACACATGGACCAATATGTGTTAAAGGGGATCCAGTGGTCATCAGGCTGCGTATAAGACAGCTGCTCTGGCCACGGAACCCAGTAATTATGAGGAGATATTGACGTCCGCAAGTTGGCTGCTTAATGAATTCAGGTATTGATCCGACGACCGTGTCTTTTGACAATGACCCTCCGTCCCCCAGCCCCCATTCAGCAGCAGCACAATGGGCTCCAGCTGTGAGAGCGGCCCTGCTGCATCAGCAGAGCCCCCTCCACCCTGACACGTAAACAGGGAAGAGCTTAGCCTCAAATCCACCACCCTAACCCTCACAAAACATTTCATAAAAAATATCAATAAACAACGTTATAATGATCAGCTTGAGGCTGAACTCCACACGCTGGGGCAGAGGGAGGGTCTCACAGGTATGAGGCACCTATCGCCCCAAACGAATGGTTATGATAATGGTGTCCAATGCGATTTAAACTGTTTTAAACTCGTAGTGTCGTGATGCTTTGACTTTCATTCAACAAGATGAAATGTTTTCTTTAGAGGAAGGTAAAATCGTAGTTTTCCTCTTTATTTATTAATGTTTTTCACTCTATTCGCACATAAATTTCAAGCTTTATATTTAAGCTTTATATTCAAATCTTAAATTTCGTCAGCACAAATACATTTCACAGCCAAGTTATTTGACTGCATCTGCCGCGTAAACAAACAGGAAACCTCTCGATGAAATGTGTTGACTCATGGAGCCCGGTGTGGCGGTGCGGAGGCCGAGGGCTCCGCATGGCTCTGGGTCAAGCCGAGAGGCCATGATCAATAGGGTAAAGGTCATTAACATGTTATGAATATCATGAGTCCCTGGGAACGCAGAGTAGAGGGCCACAGCGCTGAGCGCTGATTGGCCGGCGGCCGAGTGTGGGAGAGGCCACTCCCCACATGACCCCCGAGGTCAGCTGAAGGGCTGACACGACCTCTGACCCCGGGCCAGCAGATTGATGGAAAGGATTTGCTTTCTACATAAACTTGACTGCTAAAATATTAAATTATAGTAGTATCACATTTTGCATATTTAATATATCTGACTATTTCTGTTTTGTATTTTTTGGCTATTTGTATATAATTGATAATTTGATTATTTTATTTCATTTGTACTTCACTCTTTATTCGATTTTATTTATTATTATTATTATTATTATTATAATTATCTATTTTTATTCTCTATTTTTCTTTTACTTTTTTCTTTTATTTTAATAATCGTCTGCAGTGTAACGCACCAAACCTCACCACGACAAATTCCTAGTATATGTAAATGTCCTGGCAGAATAAACTGATTGTGATTGTGATCAACTCCAGACAATATTATTTTAGAGGACAAAGCACAGTAACATTTTCTTTAAGGAAAATATGAAAATGGCTGCATCCTCAGGATAAACATGGGCGATTGACTTGTGTTCATATTGTAAATTAAATAAATCCTTCTTTCGGGTTCATAGTAGTCTGGTACTTTCCTATTGTGATTCCATCATGGCGAGTCGGGAGGACGCACGCATAACAACATTAAGTCGAAAAACATGAACAATATTTAACACTGTTGTTAAATTCATTACCGCATTTTAAATAAAAAATGTAAATAGTGATATGTGTGATTCAGACATAGATGACGCTCCTTTCAAAGATACAGGCGCGTTGTTAGGAATAAACTTTCTACCAAGAATGACAACAAGATTTAAACTGAAACCCTTAATCTGAAGATAAAAAGCCACTCAGGTAACTGAATATCCTCCTCAAACTTTAAAGGACAGGTTCACCATTTAAAGGTGCAGTGTGTAGTATTTAGTGGCATCTAGCGGAACGGACTTGGCAGAAATGGAATATAATATTCATAAGTATGTTTGAATTACTGTATAATCCATAAAAATAACAATCATTGTGTTTTCGTTGCCTTAGAATGAGCCGTTTATATCTCCATGGGGAGCGGGTCCACGGAGGCCGCCATGTTGCACCGCCATGTTTCTACAGGAGCCCAGAACGGACAAACCAAACACTGGCTCTAGAGGGACTTTCGTGTTTTTCGTGAGTTTTGCGGCCACCGTAGCTTCTCCTACACGTTTGGAAGGGGAAGGTGATGGGAGATTTATTCAGTTGGTTGCAATCTGCAGCCTCACCACTAGATGTCGCTAAAATGTTTTTATGGCTTAAATGTTTGCCCCATTGGACTGCAATTAAGCAGCAGAGCGATACATCTTCAGAAAGGTTGTTATATTTCACTGTTTCTAAAGTGCTGTGATGCAAAAAAGAAAAAATAATGAAAATGAACACGTTGGGAGAAGAAATTCTTTAGAAAAGTTTATTGGCTTTTAAAACCACTTTAAAAATCTCACCAGTGAGTACTTTCCATTGAAAAAAGAAACAACGGGTTTGCAATATTAACAAGCTACTGTACATTAAGCAGTACACCAGACAACACCACAGAGGAAGGTTCTTCTACTGGTAGAAATGGACAAGATAGTCAAACAGAGTTGGTACTGGGTCAGTCAAAGGTACAGAACTAAGAGTCACTGCTTGATGGAGCTCCTGTACATCTTTACGGGTACGTTTTCCTTTCAAATTCAAATATCAGTGCCTTATTAAGATTCTTTTTTTTTTCTTTTAAATTAAGAGAACATGTTAACTTTCTTCACAAATGCATTTTGCGAAACTATGTAAAATCGACAGGAAAAAACAGTCAAAACATAACAAAAACAACAGTATTAACTTAGTAAACAGCACACAATGAAAGTTACAAAAACTCATGAAACTAGCACTGCCTGTCTGATTAACAGAACCCGCCCAAATCACAGAAGACAGTGGTTACCAAGGATACAAAGTACAATAAAAGTCAATCACACATGCGTGCGTACAATCATTTATCAACATAATGAGCATGTAGGTCTTAAAAGGTTATTTCAACTTTTTTTTTCCTCAATGCTTTATATTCTCATGTATGAGAATGAGTAAGAATGTGTATCTCACTGAGATTAATGCACATTTTGCTACAAGACAATTATATAGTCATTTTCTGACAATTCAATTAAATTTTCCTTACTCATGTTGTCATAACAAAAATATTTTTTTTGCGGGCATCCATCATAACATTTGTCCATAAAGATGTGGAAAAGCCTTGTGTCGTAGAAATTTAGTGCAATAATGTGAACCTCCAAAGTTTGTTGAAACGCGAGTCATTGATTTTTCCAGTGTCTGCTGAAAGGCTCTGAGCACAATGTCTGTCACAGAAATGTTTGAAACCAGCTAATAGTATCACAATTTTTTTCTCAATATACCATGCTATTGTTCTCGCTCGAAGCACACATCACTTCTGCAACTGCAGAGTCCTATTATGTTTGAAAAGAAAAAAAAATACATCAGCAAGCTAGAGACCAAACAGACAGCATCACTTGTACAACAAATCGAATCAGAAATGTAACACACAACATACAGTATCTTCCCTACTATAAATCTGTTAAGCTTCTCTTTTTTTCTCAATGGCACATAGACTTAGCTAGAATAATGGCCATAATATAGTGTCTTGAGACATCAAATTTCTATGTATCTATCCTATTTACAGATGGAGCTTTAACATGACTTATACAACATTGACAATAGCCAGAAACTCAAGCAAGCATCCTACTATATCACAGAGCCTACCTGGCTAGCAGTGATGGTTTCAACATGCTATCAGGTCCATAGTTACCTATAAAACATAGGACAGTGACCATTTCAGAAATTTACATACTTTACATAAATTCTTGCAACTTAAATCTTTTTTTTTCCTCAAATGCAATAAAATTCCCTTTTTTTCTTCTTTTTTTTAAAGTAATATCTCTGAGGATGCCCGTTTTCCTTGGTTCTGAATGCCAACTATTAGTGTATGTATGAGTAATAATCTCTTATGTTATTCGGAACGGTCATCTTTGGTATGGAAATAAGGCTGGATCTCTGCAAACACAATTCTCACAACTCCTTTTGATCTCGAGATGTCATCAAAAATCTAAAATCGGGGAAGCCTTGCATTCCAGCCTCAGGACTTCAGTGGAACATAGCCATTCTCCATACCATCGATATTCTTATTCAACCTGGGAGTATTGAATGCCAAAAGAATTTGTGAAAGTGTGCCTGCCGGGGTTATTAACGAAATGACAGCGTATCAAATTATTCTCAATATATTACTGATAAGGGCACACACAGTTTAAATCTAAAGCCTATACAATATGCATCTATAACACTGCAAAATAAAAAAAAGGATAAGAAATAGTACTCAAAACATTATTAGAGGAACAGCTGCCTTGATATGATGAAGCTCTGGATGGTTCTGAGGATATCTAAAGATTATACTATATACAGTTTCACTAAAGATGGCATAAGGCCTTGGACTTTGGGAATAAGGCAGCCAGTTGTTGATTCCTTCCAATGTATCGTCCACAAAGTGGCCTGAATTACCATCTTCTCCTTACAGAGTCGTCTACTCCCTTTAAGATATTAAACAGTACAAGTAGTATAGGCTTTAAGAAAATTTCACTCTTGAACAATGCTCAGACATGAAATTAGTATTTTCGCTGTTTTGGTATATGATAAAATATAAAGATTATGTCATAAATTCAGCACCTGGTAGCAACAGATGCTACCCTCTTTTGTTATATTCCGATATGGCAGGCAAACGTACTACTTTATGTGCATATATCACAATTCCCAATATGGTCTTTCCTTTTGGTTAAACGTGAACTGCACACTTTGAAAACAGCTAACAGCATACGCATTAGTCTTTTGTGCCAAATTTCTGTCTCATCTCACTATTAGGTGTTTGCTGAATACAAATATTGCATTATTGATCGACTATAATACGGAAGATTAAGCTTATTTTTGTGTTCATATCTTAGAAATCTGCAAGTGCTCACAATTGAAATGCATACATTTCTGGTTTCAGATGAGGGAGAGAAGTGTTGACGTACTGTTATTCAGGGTGATAAACAAACGTAAGAAACGATTAAAAAAAGATCAGTAGGAGAGATTTTCTGGTAAGCCTGGCACTTTAAACAAGACAAATGGCAAAGTCCAGACAAATCCCAACAAACTATAGTATAAAAAACAGATATACGACATAGACACGAAACGAACAACAAGAAAGGGAAACCATAGAGAGTTCAAAAGATAACATCAGCCCAACATCTCTACTGTGGTCGGCTGGTCCTTGCTTTCCAACCAGTCGAAGCCAGAGTTCACAGGATCACTGCATATCTGCTGAAAAAGCGGGTCGTTCTTCAGTTCTTCCAGTGTCGAGTCTTCATACTGTTCCTGCTGCTGATTGGGGTCAAACAGCAGGTTGGTGTCCAAGGTGTTAAGGTCAGTGATGCTACTGGACAGATCCGAGGTCAGTCTGATGTCGCTGGAAAACTCAGAGGCGACGGCGTTCAGCTCCGAGGCCACCTGACCCACCAGCTGGGAGCTTGGGTTCAGGGCGTCATCACCCAACAGGTCCTTGACGGTGTTGTTGAAGTCCAGCTGCTGCTGCTCTTCCTCTACGTCCTGCTGCTGTGTGCTCTGGAGGAGGAGCTGGGCTTGGGCCTGGATGGGGTTCTCCTGGAGCTGCTGCTGGTCCTGCTCACTAGAGCCCGTTTGTGCTTGGTCGTCCGAACCGGAGAAGCTCACCTGGTCCGTGCCGCCACTGGTGAGGTAGCCGTGCTGCTGGATCTCAAAGGCGGCGGGACCGGAGCCGACCGGCAGCTGGGTCTGATGGGCGGATCCTCCGGCGAAGCTAGGCGTGGTCTCCAGGATCTGAGTGAGGTTCATGCGGGCCGTGTAGTTGGAGGGAAGGTTGTTGATGCCCAGGCCGCGGACCGAGTCGTCCCCGTCGGAGTCCATCTTGCTCAGGAGAACGTTGGTGATCTTGGTGGCGTTGTTCTGGGCCTGCACTGGCAGCATCTCGCTCTGCATCATGACGTTCAGGGGAACCGACTGGCTGCGCTGGGCCATGCTGTGAACAGAGCCCACCGTCTGGTTGCCAGAGAGGATGTTGAGCACCTCGGCGGTGATGGGGGAGTTGAACGGGGAGATGACGGCTCTGGTGGTCATTGTGGTTGCGGTGCTGGTCTGAGGGCCGGTGTTGCCGCTGAAATTCCTTTGGCGCACCGCAGGGCTAACACTGCGACAACGGAAAGTGCTGGAACCGGACGAGGCGGTGGCCTTGTTGTCCAGCGGGGCAGGCACAGCAAAGCTCTCCTGTTTGTTTGGGGTGGACACGGTGACCTGCTGCTGTGGTTGTTGCTGTTGTTGCTGCTGCGGTGTTTGTTGCTGCTGCTGCTGCTGCTGCTGCTGCACTGGTGAGATGGGCGTCAGGCGGCCAAAGTTAGCGTCCTGTCTAGACGGGGCCTGAAACGATTGACCGGGAATTGCGAAGGCATGCGGTTTACGAAACTGATCATCCACCAGGTCTTGATAGCTGGGCAGAATGCCGATACTGTGATTGGAAAGTGGACCTCCGCTGTTGCTGTTGTAGCGGTTGTTGATCCAGTCCAGCTTGGCCTTGTCAGGGTGGGTGGCCATGGGCCTTTGCATGGGCTTGACAGGGCTGCTGGAGACAATGCTAGCCTCGTGGAAACCTGTCATGCTGGAGTTAATGGGAGTGAAGGCGAAGGGGTTCCTGCACTCCACTGGACTCGGAGGGACACTGCTGCTGCAGTTAGAGAGCGGAGTGCTGATGGGGGTGTGGCGACCCATGACTCCATCCACAGGGGTGATGGGTGCCATACGAGAGCAAGGGCTCTCTCTGGTCAGGCTGTGCCCAAGTGTCATTTCAGAAGTGGGGGTGGGTGTTGGCGTCGGTGTAGGGGTGGGAGTGGGAGTCTGGACCGGGGTGGTGCTGCTATGGGCAGAGTGGTAGAATGTTGTACCAGCCTGGTGAGTACCGAGGATGGAGCCTTGGTTGCCAGAAGTCTGGCCCTGCAGAGACATGTCAACACAGCTACTAAACAGAGGCTGCAGGCCCTTCAGCTTCATCTGCTCCTCCATCTGGACCAGCTCCTCCACGATGCTGTCCTGGGTCATGTCATCATCATTGAAGGGGAAGTAGTCCATGTTGGGCTGAGAGCCTGAAAAGTCCACCATTTCTTGCGCGTGGCTGAGCTGACCGACGGCCTCAGATGTCTGGGTTATGATGGAAAGTTGGTCTGGGGGCGCCTGGCTGTGTTCAGCTGGCATCTGCTGAGCAAAAGCCTGTTTGCGGAGCTCATCCAGCTGCCCCTCCTCCCATATTGTGCTCTTTAAGTCCCCCATCACAGAGGCCTCATGCGCTCCGGCCGCTGAGTTGACCGTGACGGCACGCGGGTCTGTGGTGATCTGCTGTAACAACGTCCTATCCGACCCGCCGCTCCCAGGGGGCGCTGTGCTGCCGTCGGTTCTGGCGGACATGGGCGGTTTCGCCAACAGTGCCTGGGGTTTCACAACAGTCTGGGAGCCGTTGCCGTGGGTGATGGGCGAGTCGGAGAGTGCAAGAATCTGCGTGGGCCCGACGGCGCTGTGTTTGACGGTCACTTTGCAGGGGGCGCTCTCGGGTCTGGCGGGGGTCCCCGGTCTGGGGATTCTCTTGACTGCAGTGCCGAGTCCAGGTTTGGGATTGTCAATGACGGCTAGGGGCTGCTGTGAGATAAAAACTCTCTTCACTGGAATCACATGGGACTCCATGCCGGGGCCTGTGCGCTTCCTGGGGCTCTTGGAGTCAAGGCAGGAATCCTTAGATGGAGTAACAGCCAAGGAGCCGTTGGCGTTGTGATTATCAACTGTCAGGTACAAGGTACTGTCGTTACAGTTACCAGCTACAGCTATGGAGGTGGGAGGGGACGTCGAGTCACTTTTTGTTCTGGCCACTTTGTCTGGAATGGGAGAGCATTTCACAAGGAAGCTGGGTTCACTGGCAGCCCTGAACTTGGTCACTCTCTCTTCTTTGGCCCTGGCCGCTGAGCCATGATTAATGGGTCTGTCTGTGCCCGAAAGGGGGTTGCCGTCACCCACTGCCTCCAACACAACCTTGGTGTCATTGTGGAGGGTGTGGGTTGCGGCCGCAGCACTGGGTCTGATTGCCGTCGACTGCAGGGTGGTGGCATGCTGGTAGTCCTCTGAGGCAGACACAGTGCTCACGCCCGTGGAAGTGGTCCGTAGGGCCAAACTGCTGTTGATACTACTGCTGCTGCTGCTGGGGGCCAGAGATATGGCCGTCATTTTCACTACGTTAACGTGGGGGGTGGGCATCACAGTCTTGATAGGGCTGTTGGTGATGAGCAGGGTGGGAGGGGAGCGCAGTGTGATGGCACTGGTGGCTGAGGGCTTGGGCAGGATCTGGGCGTACCGGTGCCGTGCCAGGCGGTCGCCCACGGGGCTGGCTGAGATGTTCTGGGGAGTTTTGGGAGACTGCTTGAGAGACTGTGCCACCACCTGGAAGTTAACAGGCACAACCTTCCCCTCGGCCGTCCCGACTGGGCTGGGCGAGGTCATCAGCTGCCTGCTTCTCTGTACCTGGGAGACAACGAGAGCATAAAATTAGGTGTTAAAACGAGATGAATATTGTGGAAAATATACGGTCAAAATTGCATTTCAGCTTCAGCTAGGGCTGGGTACTGTTCAAATCATACCAGGACTGATGCAGATACCTTGGATTTATTTTCCGTTTGTTTTCTTTTTTGTATTTAATTCTTTCGTTTTCAGTGTATAAGCAAACCCAGACACATGGATGACACACTTAAGGATGACACGACAAAAAACTAAAAACGAAAGACAAAATAACCTATACTTTCCAACAGATGTTTTCTATTTTACTTAAAATAGTGAGTTAAAATTCAGCGTTAAGAAAAAACTCTACGCAAAAATAAACTTGTCTTGCTGACTTAAGATATCAACTAATCAGGTACTGAAATTAGGCATTTAACACCACAGAATTGAACACCAAATGTTGATACCCAGCCCTAGAATCTTCCTAAGCCCCGTACCGTTACTGGGCTGGGGACCGCTGCTACCACGATGCCGATGGTGGGCTGGGGGGAGAGCAACGCAGGGCTGCTGCTGGGGATGGCGGGGCCGGGGGTGCTGGCCTCGGCCCGTTTGACATGGGCCTCGCTGGGCAGTGGGGAGTGCAGCTTCTGCTCCTGCTGCTTCTTCTGGATCTTACGCTGCAGTTGCTGCTTTGCGTCGACCGAGGGAGAGGGAAGCGTCTTCACCTGGGGCTGGAAGGAGTTGGCCTCAGCTGTGGGCACAAAGGCTGAGGCGGGGGTTGGCGTCTTCATACCTGGAAGAGGAAGGGTTTTTAAATGAGATGCTTTTTGTTGCTAACAATTAACAATACTAAAGGTTCTGAATGTTCCAGTACCAGAAAGAAACATTATTCTCCAGTATTTTGAGGATCATCTGGATTTGCTAATTTGTGCAACCCAAACATGCAACTAATAGCTCGGTGTATTGATGGAGAAAAAACATGGCAGATCGGTCAATTCCAAACCTGGAATTACTGTTACACATTCCACCGTTATGTGGTTCTTCTATTTACAATAGACAGAGTTAACTATCTTGTTGACAGTTTTAACGTGTTGACCGACACCGCTCTACAGAGGATGTTACTGGCGTCGCTGTGACGCGAGCTGCCTCCCGTGGAAGGCATTTAACTCTCAACAGTTTATTTACAAGACCTGTGTATTGTATAATCGGAATGACTAGATTAACCTCTTCAAGTAAAAACGTCCTTCTTTTAGTAAAAATCACTTATCACGAGTGAAAAGTCACATAAAATCCCAAAATACAGTTTAAAGTTGCGGTGTGTAGAATTTAGTGGCATCTAGTGGTGAGGCTGCAAAACTCGCGAAAGTCCCTCTCTAGAGCCAGTGTTTGTCCGTTCTGGGCTTCTGTAGAAACATGGCGGTGTAACATGGCGGCCTCCGTGGAAGAGGCTCCAGCCCCCATGGAGATATAAACGGCTCATTCTAAGGTAACGAAAACACAACGATTCTTATTTTCATGGGATTATACACTAATTAATACATACTTATGAATATTATATTCCATTTCTGCCAAGTCCGTTCCGCTAGATGCCACTAAATTCTACACACTGCACCTTTATAAAGGTGTAGAGTGAGAATGTTTTTCCGCATCAAGTCCAAATATAAAAATACAAAATGTGCTTTGTGTTTTTTCTTTTTTGTACATACACCAAAGAAAAATCTGTTCATTTCAGAGGGGATCAGATACCAAACTTTATGTTTGTATGTATTGTATTGTATTGTATTGTATGCATGTAATCGACCAGTTTTCACCTGTGGGGGTTCCTGTCATAACGGTGAGGGCCGCCATGGACTTGGTGCCGATGTAGTGGCTGTTGAGCAGGAAGCGAGCGAGGTCCTCCACATGGTCAAACTGCCGACTCAGAACCTTCTGGGCCCACTCGCACACCAGGCCGCACGCCGCAGATCGCATCTCGTCCTCGGCGCTGGGCGACTGACCCGACGGCTCCATGAGCTCACACTGCAGACGGAAAGACACAGGCGAGGACGCTTTTAGTTCTCATCTCGGGTACATGCTGCTTCATTTGGAAAACAACAAACGACAACAAACGACACTCACCCCATCGCCAGATTTTTGCAGATCCAGATTTGGTAAAGACGGCATGTGAACGAAAGCTTTCTTCCTCAAGCCGCTATAACAGTATGTGAGGAGGAGTTAAGGGAAGGACACCGAGCAGCGAGTAACCAGAGACGCACCTGGCGACGCGGCCTCAGATCCGCTTCCGTGACGTTCTGTCTGCACTGACGAGAGATTTCCTTTCCTTCATAAGACATTTTACAAGATCTTAAATACACCGCTCCGAAACCTCCGGGTCTCTTTCTCATTTACGAATATCTGAACCCACACAACTAAAATCGACTTCGCAAACCAAACGCTTACATTCGCAGATCTCGAGAAATGAGCTTTTCAAATCTGCGCTGCACTCGCCATGACAGCTCACCACAAATAATGAGATATTATTTTGGAACATTCTCTCAAACTTTATTCTCTGTGCCGGCCATTCCACATGTATAAAAAGGACACAGCAAATTCACAACCGAACTGTGAATTTAAAGCATGTGCACCATAATTCTAGAATGATTTTGTAAAACTAAGTATAACTTACACTATCACAGTATCACATACAATAGTTTATATTTTGTCCTCTTTGCCTTTGCCACAATAACAAGAAAATATGTCGTTATTTTGAGAAAAGAAAGATATTATGATGAGAATTATTATGATTATTGTTTAGACAATACAACCTCCCAATTCTTTGTATATGAAGACAAGCGCTGCATTTTCAACGACGAGCCATGGTTAATATTTTACTGTGTGTGTATTGGTTTAATTACAATATCTGTGCAGTGTGTCTGTTTACCGTTATTCTTAACATGATAACTGCTGAAATATTAAATGCCTAATTTGCATGCCTAAATCTTTACACCAAGCTTGAACTAATCTGGTCATATTACATCGCCGTGTTAACCGACATGTGGCGACCGTAACTGATGCTACACGCCCAACCTGTGCTGTGGCAGGTGTGGTGATATTCAGAATAGGAGACTGGAAAAAGCTTTTATTGGACCAATCAGCTGTCAGAACAGCGTCACAAAAGTACACATATCAAGAGATGACACAGGCATGTCTGAAATTAGGATCACTAGGGTCATCTTCATATGCATTTAAAAATATAATTAATCAAATATCATAGGAATGATTTCTGGAATGCATCCAATAATACATTTGATTATGATTATGCTAAATATATTATTTAGTTCTACATTAAAATTTTATTTGAATAGGTAGGGCGGTGTTAATTGAAGTTGAGTAGATTAACTTTCACTGACCTACAAACAGACCTGTTTGTCTGGGTACTAGTCAGTTACAGGGCAGGGAGTGGAGGAGATCATTTAGGAGGGAATACGGTTGAAACAATAATATTAATGAGAATAATAAGATTCATTTCTCAAAATAACAAGATACTTTTACAGATACAGACATCTTTTCTTGTCGGACAAACATAGTTTCTCAAAAGAAGGACATCATGTGTCATTACAACACAGCGACCGATAAGAAAAGTACATAAAAACATATAAATATGCATAGATATATACACTTGAAGGTGTAATGCCTCCATGACAATCTGAAAGGATATTTGGATTTGCCTCTCATGCCCAGGCGACGTGCCTTCATGTTGGGAAAGACGTTCTTCATTATCTTTCCAAAGTCGGCTGCGCTCAGTGGATTGTAGCCGAGATTGTCACAATAACTCCTGGAATAAATTATAAATCACACAGAAAAAATGATAACTGTGAACATTATTACACAGTTGCCTGATCACAAATATTTGAGCAGGCGACGGTGATTTTGTAAAAAGGTTTCCATCAAAGATTTAAGGGAAATTTGAAACCTTGTTATGTTAGAAATGTGGCAAGAATTAGTGACATTTCCATCAGTGGGGTTCAGGAAAATTAACAGTCGACACAAATGTTTTAAGTTCCAATATTAAAGGTGCAGTGTGTAGAACGGACTTGGCAGAAATGGAATATAATATCCAAAAGCATGTTTTAATTACTGTATAATCCCATTAAAATAAGAATTGTTTTCGTTACCTAGAATGAGCCGCTAATATCTCCATGGGGGCTGGAGCCCCTTCCACGGAGGCTGCCATGTTGCACCGCCATGTTTCTACAGTAGCCCAGAACGGACAAACCAAACGCTGGCTCTAGAGAGGGACTTTAGAGCTTGCGTTTTTTTCGCGGCCAGCGTAGCTTCTCCTCCATGGACGCTGCCATGTTGCACCACCACGGACACGGAGGGGAATTCAGTTGGTTGCAATCTGCAACCTCACAGCTAGTGGCTGCTAAATTCTACACACTGCACCTTTAAATGGCTCTATAAATGGCTCTTCTTTATAAAGTGGGTGTGTTATAAATGTAGAGTACGATAGTGGCATAAAATGAAACAAGAAAAACGGTCAATTCATATGTTAATTATTTGCGAGACAATGACTCATCAGCTAATATTTGGGGATGGAGACAGCCGTCCTCGGGATCCACTTACTTGTACTCGTCATACACCTCTTGCTTTGGGAGGGACGTCTCCGGATGCTCTTCCAGGTGATTCCGTATCCAGTTGAATGCATACATTTGTTGTGTACGGCTCGATGACATGGAACTCTGATCACTAAAATGGTGCATGAATAACAATAATAGAAATAAAACAAAAAGAGAAAACAGCTGTTTTAGTGGGAAATGTGATCGACTGACATGCATGATTTTCTTCCTTTAAAAGAGAAACTTTAGTACCATAATCCAGGAGTGGAGGACCCCCTCTGATTCTCAGTCCTAAAGTGCAGTATTTGGGGGTTGAGGTGATGAATAGATATGAAACAAATGAAAAACACAGACAGCTGGGTATAGCATCGGTAAGATTACGTCATAATAAGAACCAAGCATGTCGCTGAGATGGGTGGATGGCAACCTCCCGTCGGGAAAATTGGTGAAAAACGAGCGTCGGGTCGGGAGATAAAGAGTTTCGACCCAAAACGATCTCTTGATTGGAGCAAAAACACCAGAGAGGTGGAGGGGAGCGCTCGGTTCAGGATTTGTTTAAATCGCCTTGATGTGGTGTAGTAAACCGTGGTGGAGCTACAGGTGTCGAGCTCTGCCCTCCATCTTTTCCGCTGACTTTGCTTGAGTCAAAAATGACATTTACGCGCTATTTATTACACACATGAGAAAATAAACTGCTAAGTGGGAACAAAACACAACAACGACAGGAAACTTCACAATCACAATGTAGACAAGGAGGGCGACACAGAAAGCCAAATTATGGGAATTTTAACCTGATTTATATTTCAGAACCGATAGACCTACAGTATATCATGCTTTAAAAGCAGTCATTGGGAATGATGACGTGGTTTTTAAATAAAAAAAATGGGACAGCTGCGCTAAAAATGTGTATGATGAAAAAAAAATCAGAAATCTAAGGGGGTGTGAAGAAGCAGGATCACAATACCTTTTATCATTGCCATTGCTGGGACCAGAAGGCAACTTAAGGTAGAGGTAGAGTTTTTCGATGTCTGTAAACTTCTCAACATCTTGCTGAAAAAAGAAAGACAAAAAGAGGAGAGATATTTAGTGACGGTAAATATCGGCAAAAATTACCCATTTTTACCCATTATTAGTGTCATTACTGAGACACTGTTTTTCCTATTTTCCTATATCCCATTTTTTACATCATGTCGTCTTTGATGAGATTTGTTATGAAACAGTCATAACGATAGAGAATGAGGGCGGACCATCGCTCCAAAACCATTTACCCATAATTCATGGAAAACATGAATCAAACCTATCGCCAACAGCGTCGCCACTTTAAAGGTGCAGTGTGTAGAATTTAGTGGCATCTAGCGGAACGGACTTGGCAGAAATGGAATATAATATTCATAAGTATGTATTAACTAGTGTATAATCCCATAAAAATAAGAATCGTTGTGTTTTCGTTGCCTTAGAATGAGCCGTTTATATCCCCATGGGGCTGGAGCCCCTTCCACGGAGGCCGACATGTTGCACCGCCATGTTTCTACAGGAGCCCAGAACGGACAAACCAAACACCGGCTCTAGAGAGGGACTTTCGCATTTTTTGCGAGTTTCGCGGCCACCGTAGCTGCTCCTACACGGAGGGGTATTAAGTTGGTTGCAACCTGCACCCACCACCACTAGATGCCGCTAGATCTTACGCACCGCACCTTTAAGTCTTTATCTCATCATTTTGAGGAGAAAGTTGCTTATATCTTGTCAATTTTGCTGGGGTTACATTCTCTGACATTTCCGTGGCAGAGTAACACCATTACAGCGGGCATCACATTCAGGGATGTTTAATTTATGAACTAAATTGCTTAAATCTTCTATGAGGATTGTAAGTCATTTAGGTACATAATCGGGTGTGTTTTAGTGCCTTTGAAACTGAACGACGGCTCCGCAGCATCCACCCTCCTCCATTAGAACAGAATGGACAGCTACAGGAGGACGCAAAATTAACGTGAAAATCATATATATCAACCGACAATAACAGCGGTGACAATACTGTTGGTAAATGTTACTGAACGGCCCCGTCCCGACACCGCCTCTGAACTGTACCTTTCACAGGCAATTTGAACGTCGTCGCCGCTTTTCTTTTAAGAAATACGACAGAACTACAGTCGACACGGCGATCACCGTCTAGCCCTCTGTGTGATGGAATTTGTCCATTCGGTGCATCATGGGTCAGCCAAAGAATGACATTTTTATGAAACGAGGCAGCCGAATTGACCAAAATATCACCGCTAATCTGATTGTTGCTCTGCACATTTACATTTTTTAAATATTTGAACCAGGATAAGTCTTTTCTTACAGACAGTCGTAAAAAAAAAAAAAATCAATGTGACATTTGGTAATGTATTCCAATCTGCTGTTGTGGTCATGTAGTCAGGTGGTGGTGGTGGTGGTGTTTGATTCGAGCTTGGCCTCATGCACAACTGGTTTGGTGAATAGAAAATAAAACACCACAAGGTAGAGATCTGCACTGGATGCATTGTTGTATTGTTAGGACTGTTACATTGTTATTAAGCCATAATGCAGAATGCAGAGGGGGGCTGCCGCTTCCTCTGCTGGGGCCCAACACATGACATTACACGGGGATCTACTCACCAGTATGTTGTCCACTTTTGATTGTACAGATTTGCTGAAGAAGGAAAGAGAAACAGAGTTTATTCTAGTGCAGCCGTGTTTTTCAGACGCGACTGCGAGCACGACGCCGCTGCCCTGCGTGTATGTGCGGGTTCCAGAGCCTCGCTGGGCTGCAGAACAGGATCAATAAAACGAGAGTGTTTCTGAGGCTCCGGTGTGACACCTGTCATGCACATCGGCAGCACCGGGGCTCTCCGTGGCCTCCGCTCGGTGCTAACCGGCGGCGGACCCGGTGCGCACCCCCTCCCCCCCGTACACCTGGACGCATGCACGGTCCTCCCTGATCTGCATGAGCGGACCGGCCCGGGTCTCGGGTCCGTCGTGTGATCGCGTGTCTCGGCTTTGTGCTGCGGGAGCACCGAGCGCCTTCTTACCAAATCGAATTCTTTATTTTGAACTGCAGCGCGTTGGCCTCGGGGCCCTGCAGTCCGGGGACCAGCGCTGGGAGGGACC
>OMKR01109153.1:0-14267 GCA_900302355.1 Cyttopsis rosea | reverse complement strand
CCCCCCCCCCCCCCTGGATGTGGAGTGCAGGCTACACACACACACACACACACCTTCCTCACTTCCACCATCCTTGAGTGAGTATGCCAAAATGCGGATTCATTCACGGGAAATTTGCCCGTTGTTCCCACTTTAAAATGACGTTTCATACAAGTAGGAAACTAACGGGAATAAATACATGAAACACATGCACACCAATTCTCGGTCCCTCCTAGAGTTTCTCATATGCGATGATTAAAAATAATAACTGTCGGCATATTTGCAAGTCGTACTCCTAGTTATCAAATTTAGTCGCACTGTCTCCAATGGTCGCAAAATGATTTTTTTTTTAATTTCCCCTTGCATCTATGTAAACAAATCATGTTAATTTAAAATCAGAGTTATATGTTGATTCTCTTAGATGTAAATATGTTACATTCCAAATTATGTATATTTTTCATTAAACATATATATACTGGAGGTGCGTTTCATCACCCGTTGGACAGATAAAGCATTGCAACTGGTTAACAGAAATGCTCCTTGGGGGCATTACAAAGGCGCGTTACTACGTCATCGAGGGGGCATTTAATTACAGCCATGACCATGGACCAAGCACAGATCTTGCATGGATCAGCCTGGGAACTGTCAGGGACCAGACGGCCATTCTAGATGGGTGCATAATAGGTTGATTTATTAAAATGCATTGTACAGTAGAAGCCATCATCATATAATTTATTTGTACATATTTATGTTTGACACACATAAATATGATAATAATATTTCAATATTTTATTCAATCATCTTCTCTTAAAAAGCAAACAAATGTAACAAGAAAGAAAGTATGCCTGCAGGGCATTATTCTGCAACAAAAAAATAGCCCCTTCTGGGGCTCCTTCGAGAGGTTCTAGGGGTCGCCCAGCAAAATGAGCAATAGTTGGATTACGTCAGAACCATAGAGAATGTACAATATTGACTGTTTTGATCCTAGTTTCACTGTTATCTCCCTACTATAGGATAGACCAGTATGGATGTTTGGACTAAATCATAATCGAGCAATAAAAATCTTAACCAGATCGGAATCCCAGAGACTAAATCTTTTCAAATCGGGGTCCAGGGCATAGTGCATATAAAATTGAGGGTCCTTGATATGAAAAAGGTTGAGAATCACTGCTGTAGAGTGTTACTCGTACCATCATCGGCGGTCACTCGAGTCGAGTATGTCCTCCTTCTTGGTCCTTGTGGGTCAAAGAGGCCGATCCTGGAGCCACATATTTTGGTGCAGGGGTGGGTGGTGGTGGTCCTGGGTTTAGTTTGGGCCTTTTTGGTTGGAACTCTCTTTTCTGATTTTGCGCTTGTCTTCTGCAGCACGGCGGAGATCATTGTTATATAGTGCAGCACCTTCCTGGACAAGTTTTCTCCAGGTCACCCTATTGGTTGCTGTGTCCTCCCAGGTGTTAAGGTCTATGTGGCACTTTTTGATGTTGGCTTTAATGTTGTCCATATACCGTTTCTTTTGACCTCCCGGGGCACGTTGTCCTTGGAGAAGCTGGGAGTATAGGATGTTTTGGAAGACGAGAGTCAGGCATGCGGATAACATGACCAGTCCATCTGAGCTGGTGTTCGGCAATGGTGGCAGTGACGGTGGGAATGTTAGCCTCCTCCAAGACGCTGGTGTTGGTGCGTCTATCTTCCCAGCTGATCTTGAGGATTCTTCGGACGCACCTCTGATGTGCCTCTAGTGACTTCAGGTGCCTGCTGTATGTGGTCCAGGTTTCTGATCCGTACAGTAGGGTGGGCAGCACTGCCGCTTTGTACACCAGAATTTTAGTCCTGGCATGGAGGTCGTGATTTTCAAAGACCCTTTTTCTCAGTCTTGAGAAGGCCCCAATGGCAAAGCTGAGGCGATGGTGTACTTCATCATCAATGTTAGCTTTGGAGGATAGGAGGCTGTCAAGATATGTGAAGTGGTCCACTTTTTCCAGTCTGGTGTGGTCAACAGAGATGTTTTGGGGTAGGGTAGGAGTATTTCTGTTGGCTGATAGAGGATCTGGGTCTTTTTTTAAGTTAAGAGCCAGACCAAGCTGCTTGCCTTGGCAAAGGCATCCGGAATGCACTGTAGGTCCTCTTCTGAATGGGCCACGAGGGCATTGTCGTCGGCATACTGCAGCTCCGTGATGGATGGTGGTGGTTCTGCTTTTAGCCCTGAATCTGTTGATGTTCAGGAGTTGTCCATCGGTTCTGTACATGATTCTGACTCCTTGAGGCAGGTGTTTACCCGTGAGATGGAGGATGGCAGTAATGAAGATGGAGAACAGGGTGGGGGCGATGACACAGCCCTGCTTGACTCCAGTGTAAACCCTGAAGGGTTCCGTTTCATCTCCACTGCCACTGAGTAATGTGGCTGACATATTGTTATGCAGCAATCTCAGTATCCGGATGTATTTGTCTGGGCAGCCGATTTTTGCCAGAACCAACCAGAAGGCCTGGCGGTTTACAGAGTCAATGGCCTTGGTGAGGTCTATGAAGGTCATATACAGTATAATGGTTGATTTTGTTCCTGACATTTTTGTTGTAGTTGGCGAGCAATGAAGATCATGTCCGTGGTACCCCTGTTTGGGCGAAATCTACTCTGAGATTCAGGGAGAATGTTTTTTGACAGGGGGAGGAGTCTCTTTGCCAAAACCCGAGCAAGAGTTTTCCCAGTTGTGGACAGGAGGGAAATGTCACGGTAATTTCCGTAATTTTTCCCATAATTTGAGGAGCAGAGCATGGATGTGGCAGTGGAGATCTGGCCCACCGTTCTTCAGGACTTCTGCTGGGATGCCATCAGGTCCAGCAGCCTTATTGTTCTTCATCATCCTTATGGCATCCTGTACGTCTCTCAGGCTGGATGGTGCTCCCATGTTCTCGTTTATGGGTTGTTGAGTGTGTTGGTCAAGGGCCTCCATCTCAGGAGTAGTGTCCCTGTTTAGTAGCTCCTCATAATGCTCTTTCCATCTGTGCACCATTGACTCATTATTTTTCAGCAGGATTTGCCCCTCTTTGGAGCGAAGGGGGGCTAGGAAACGGTAGCTGGGGCCGTATACCGCTCTTGTGGCATCGAAGAAGCCTCTGGTATCCCCAGAGTCTGCAAGCTGCTGGATCTTCAGGTCCCTAACCAGAGATTGGACGGTTGCCTTTGCTTTGGCACGGGCTGCTCTTTTTGCCCTGCAGTTGATGTCATTTTGCCTGGTCGTAAAGGTTTGCCGCTTGATGTCGATGAGCTGTTGGATTTCAATGTCATTCTCATCGTACCAGTCTTGATGTTTCCGGGCTTTATAGCCAAGGGTACTTTTGCAGGAGTCCATGATGGTAGACTTAAACATGCCCCATTGTGTTTCAATATCTTTTGGGTATTGCTTAGGTAGTTCAGCACTGAGAGTAGCCTAGAGCTGTTGTCGAAGGGTGGTGTCACCCAGCCGTTCGATGTTGAGCTTTGGCCGGCACTGTCTTTTCTGCACCCTTTTTTCCCGCATGAGACAGATGGATATGATGGAGCGAATGAGGCGGTGGTCTGTCCAGCAGTCATCCGCGCTGGTCATCATAGCAGTCTTAGGTGCGGACGACTATGTAGTCGGGTCTTGTGGTTCTAATGAGCCCAGTTTCATCCAGATATCTTGATCTGAGTCAGGGGACCCGTTTGAAAATAGTCAAGCCCATTTACTTTCATCAAAAAAGATCGCTGATTTTGGAGCTACATTACGCCCGCTTCCCGGTCAGATAGCATGATATGCTAAGCGGCTATGGAAAGCTCCGCTCGTCTACTTTCTGTTGGTGTTGGAAGCTAACGGCTTCGAACTTTAACTAGCTTCAAAACTAATCTCACGACAGTTCGCCAAAGACAGACTGCGCAGTGAACCCGCCGGCGGGTTCGCGGCGTGGAAGGTGTTAACTTCTTCCTGTGCATCAAGTGTTGGAGCCTTTTGGCTGCCTGCAAGTGGCGTATTGTCATCAGGCGTTTATTGATTCCCACAGGGAATTCAGAGAGGTCGCTGATGAGGCTGTTCTTAATTGCAAAACTCGTCAGCAGGTTTTCCTTTCCAGAAGAAAGTATATCCGCCTTTCTCCTCCTTGAGCTGCCCTTCATCAGCCAGTCGGGTTTCGGAGAGTGCTGCGATGTCGATGCGGAATCTCCTTAGCGCCCTGGAGATTATGGCAGTTCGCCTTTCGGGTCAATCATTGTGTTTGTTGTCCATGAGGGTTTGTACATTCCAAGCTCCAAAATATCTGTTTCTGTTTATACTTCTGTTTCTGACGGCGTGATGGTGATCCCTCTGGATGCGGTAGTCCAGACAGGAGTTTTCGAGGCAGGCTATGTTTAGGCCACCTTTTCCAGCCCCTTGCCCTACTGGGGTGAGCAGAGTGGATCCGATATGGGGCTGCTCAGTCGTGGGTGCAGCTGCCAAAGAGCTTTTTTTTCTGCCTCAATCCAAGAGCTTACGACTGAATCACACACCCACCACCTGTGTGCCAGGTTGTGGCTAGAAGCTGCTAGACTTCACGGTCCTGCCCCCGTCACCACTTCCTGATCGCCATAGGGCTTTGATGTTATACGGTCTGATTCCCTTTCGGAAGGACACCTGCGTGTGACATCTTTTAACGTGGGGAGGCTGGTGCACCTGCAGCCACCACATGGTC
Organism: Cyttopsis rosea; assembly: GCA_900302355.1. NCBI lineage: Eukaryota > Metazoa > Chordata > Actinopteri > Zeiformes > Parazenidae > Cyttopsis > Cyttopsis rosea. The sequence continues at coordinate 9,611 of OMKR01109153.1, read as the reverse complement.
CTTGGCAGAGGGGAGGCCATGTTCCAATGGCATGGGTCCATGACGATTGGGAACCACCCTCTGTTGCAGCCTTCATCCTTCAGTGCCGTTGTGACTTGCCATCATCATCCGCCAGTTCCGCCGTTGAGGTCTTGGTTGGATTCGATCACACTTTGTCTGGAACCTCACCCTCGACCTTACCGTCATGGGTGACTCTACCAGGAGCAAAGCTCCAGACAGCATCGCTCTCAGGCTCATTGGGATACACAAGCTTCTCCACCACGACAAGGTGGCAATCCAAGGAGAAGACTATAACCAGTAAGCGAGGATCGCCCGCTTGACTGCTTTTACTATTATTAGTTTTTTCCTACTTTGTCCACAACATGTGACTTTGCACTATAACAAATAAATCCAGGAGATTTGCAGTTGTAGTTTGGTATTCCCCGGACCACGATGGGAGGGCTTATACCATGGTAACTACAGCATGTCTAAAATTCATGATTTTTGACCCTGAAGATTGATTCAAAATTCCACACATGCAATTGAAAGTTCATCCAGGAACACACTCTGGCCACATGAGGCCGGGCATTGTCGTGCACCAGGAGGAACCCAGGGCCCACTGCATCAGCGTTAGGTCTGACAATTGCTCAGAGGATTTCATCCCGGTACCTAACAGCAGTCAGGGTATCGTTGGCTATGACATGGAGGTCTGTGCGACCCTCCAAGGATATGCCTCCCCACACCATCACTGACCCACCGCCAAACCGGTCATGCTGGATGATGTTACAGGCAGCATAACGTTCACCACGTCGTCCTGCCAATTCTTGTTCTGTGGCGAATGCCAATCAAGCTGCACGGTGCTGGGCTGTGAGCACAGGTCCCTCATGCCACCCTTATGGAGTCTCTTTCTGACAGTTTGGTCAGAATCATGCACACCAGTAGCCTGCTGGAGGTCATTTTGTAGGGCTCTGGCAGTGCTCCTCCTGTTCCTCCTCTCACAAAGGAGCAGATACCGGTCCTGCTGCTGGGTTGATGCCCTTCTATGGCCCTGTCCAGCTCTCCTCGTGTAACGGCCGGTCTCCTGGTATCTCCTCCATGCTTCAGACTGTGCTGGGAGACACAGCAAACCTTCTTGTGTCCGCACGTATGGATGTGGCATCCTGGAGGAGCTGGACTACCTGTGCAACCTGCTGCAGGTACCGCCTCATGCTACCAAGAATCAAGAAGAAGAATTGTTTATTAATCACACATTTTACCACACGCATGCGGAGGGTGACACACACACACACACACACACACACACACATGCAGAGGTGAACGATGAGATTTGGTCTCTGTGTTTATCCCATCCCGGCTGTCCTTCCTCCAGGGGCAGCCAGGAGCAGTGGGCAGCCCTTACTTCGTCGGCGCCCGGGGACCATTTCCAGTTGGTGTATCCATGTCATGGTCAGGGACAATTGTCTGTGAGCGGCACGGTGGCTCAGTGGTTAACACTGTTGCCTCACAGCAAGAAGGTCCTGGGTTTGATTCCCGCCTGGGGCACTGTTTGCACCGTGCTCCGGTGGGTTATCGCCCGATCAGGGGCCTTTCTGTGTGGAGTTTGCACGTTCTCCCCGTGTTCGCATGGGTCTCCACACTTCCTGTCCTGTCCCTGACCACGGCATGGACCCACCACCTGGAATTTGTCCCCGGGCGCCGACGAAGTGAGGGCTGCCCACTGCTCCTGGCTGCCCCTGGAGGAAGGACGGCCAGGATGGGATAAAAGCAGAGACTATATCTCCGCACGTGTGTGGTTAATGTGTGATCAATAAATCATTCTTCTCTTCTTCTTCACATGCAAACCCATTCCTTTTTTGGGGGTTGTCTTGCTTTTGCCTCTCTATTGCATCTGTTGTCAATTTCATTTTCACCAAAGAAGGTGAAATTGATTCACAATCACTTGTGCTTCCTAAATGGACAGATTGATATCCCTGAAGTTGAACTGACTTGGTGTTATACTGTGACGATTTGAGCAGTGTATATAATATGTAATGTATGTACCAGAAACATAAAATATAATCATATTTAAAATAAATGTTATATTAGAATTCTCCCGCCCCCCCGTCAACAGCGACGATAATATCGTGTATCGCGATATTAGGGCGGTGCTGCATCGCAATATTAAATTTGGGATATCGCCCAGGCCGAATCAGATACATTTCCTAGCATAGACCTCACCAAATCTACAGCAAATACCCCCAAATTTTTTTGCAAAAGCCCACTTTAATGCCTGTACATTTCCCAAGCTGACCTTTTATATAGTTTATCTTCAATTTCAAGCATTAGGATTTTCATAATCGTGGATTAAAATCCATCTCTCTAAAGTTAAACAACTATAGACTGGACTTGTCGCAATGATCTCCCTAATATCTCTCCTGGGTTGTATCACTACTATTAAAATGAGTATTCTGCCTAGTTAATTTGTTTTTATTAAACAACCACAAATAAGACTGAAAAGGATCTAACCCAGGCTTCAAGTGGAGTGGTTTGTACTATTTGCATGCAGTATATGGCATCTACAAATTATTCTCCTAGTTGTTGGCACTGTTTTCTGATCTCGGTGTTTGGAATTTCTGCGTTATCCGCAATTTTCGAGAGTAGCTCCACTTTCAGTTTCCTTATCTGAAGGAGAATCGCGTCCTGGCCGGTTGCCACCCGTCTTTCTGCTAGCCACCATCATGCTAGCTTTCAGCATCTTGCTTCGTGTACCAGGCATGTTTTATAAAATTCTGTTACAATACTGCTTGTACTGCTTATTTCTTTCTCAATTATTTGCTATGCTATAAAGTGGTCGAGCAAGTGTTTCTGCTAAAATAAATTACTCAGCAACACACGACGCTGCTCCGACGAGAAGTCCAAAACAGCCACACTTTAAGTGGTAAATGTACGGTAAATTAAGTGGTACTACGTACCTTTCAGCCATATTCTCTTCAGGGAACATGATTATTTTTCTGTCTTGGGCTACATTTGGCTCTAAAGGCCATTGGAGTTCCTTGTGACTCACCCATATCTGACCCATTAGTGAGAAATACCTGAAGTAATCTAAATCCAGAGGTTTGGCGTTTCTCATGTACCACCAGTATCCTGCTACATTTGGACTGGAGTGCAGCTTGGAATAACACATTCTCTCCTAAAAAATAATTTTCATTATTTTTCATAAATACATTTTCATCTATTTTATTACAAAAGTCAACTGGTGCCCATGCTGTAGGTATTGCAGTATGTTTTCTCCTTCTGGCCACCTTCTTACATGCTATGATCTTGTCCTGTATGGGAGAATGCTTTATATCCTATACAAATTATTGAGATGCATTTCCTCCTACAATGTTGTGTAACGGTTATTTGTTCAATTATAAATCATCTCATTCGGAGCACCACCAACTTCTTGATCTTTTAAAAGTTGGAAAAGGTTCAACGAAGTACCACATGCCGTAGGTTTCACCTAGATGTACAGAATTTGGTACGCACATGTAAGACTTAAAAAAAAAAATAATAATAAAAAAGCCATGACCTAAACCCAGCAGGAAGTTGCCCATATTTCATGTAACAATTTAGTGACCTTTTTCCCATTTTCAGGCTACGTACTTTTGCAAACTCCTCCTAGGGGATTAATCAGATCCACATCAAAGTTTGTCAGCATCTATAAAATACTTTAAAGATGAAAGTTGTTAAAAGCTTGAGTTTCAATCGAACAGCTTGAGCATTGCGAGGATTATCCATGTTTCTTTCGCCATGAAACAGGAAGTGGCTTGTAACTCAACTGGTCCAATTTGCCACAAATTTCACACATTTCACAAGAGTCTTGGCCTGAAGACATCTAAGTGCCAATATTGAGTTATAGCGCCACCTACTGGCAGGAAGTGGTTGCCACGAAAATAGGAAGTGGTTTGTAACTCGACTGTACATAGTCCAATCTGCCCTAAACTTCACATTTTTGATAAGAGCCCCGGCCTGAAGACATATGCATGCCAATATTGAATCCCGCCAGTACCCCCCACGAGCACGACGAGGGCCCGATCAATCGCTGCTTGCAGATTTAATTTTTATTGTTGTTTGTCGATTGACCTTTTCTGTACAAGAACAAAAAAAAGAGTAAAAATAAAGAGTTTTTCGGTCATTGAACACATATTCCTCAATGGTACCGCTTAGGAAAGTTGTTAATTTTGGTCATAGAAATTGAATTAAAAGTTATTGATAAGTCATGAAAAAATAATTGAAAACCATTGATTGAAAAACTGCATGAACTCAGTGCTGTCTTTTCGTAACTGACAGTTTCACATTATATCTGACTTGGTTTTTAACAAAGCAAGCAATTAAATCAACATTATAAACACATAGGGTCTTCGAAGTCTGTGATCTCACAGTAATTTGTCATTGTCACTGAAACCTTTGCAAATTGTCTATTATGTGGTGTCTACAGAGGAAGGTGCAGCACTCAAAACCCCTCAAGATGTGACCCAGAAAAGACCTAAAATGGTGCTGGAAAGTGTTGACCAAGTAAAAGGTGAGTTGAAACTTCCCTCTCCAGTACTTTAACTATGAACTATGTCTGTAAGGCTGGGTCCTGAGGAGCATTAAAACATTGCAATGTTTTTTTTCTTGAAAATGTTTTTCTTTCTTGGTATGTATACTATAAAAAAACTAATTGTTTCAGAAAAAAACTTTTTTGGAGCTGTGTGTGTTGCATAAATTAACAAAAAGAACAACATAAAGTGTCTTAGTAAGGTGGCCAACAGAACAGCTTCAATGCAACTTGGCATAGATTCTAGTCTCTGGAACTCTACTGGTGGGATGGAACACCATTCTTCCAAAAGATATCCCCACATTTGGTGTTTTGATGATGATGGTGATGGAGAGCGCCATTTAGCACTGCGGTCCAAAATCTCCCATAAGTGTTCAATTGGGTTTAGATCTGATGACTGCGAAGGCCATAGCATATGAGTTATATCATTGTTATACTCGTCAATCCATTCGGTGACTTCTCATGCTAGGATCAGGATCAGAAATTTTTCATCACAGGGTAATGGTGATCACTCAGAATAATGTATTGATTTACAGTGAATCTTCCCTCTAGTGGAACAAGTGGACCCAAACCCCGCCTGGCCTGTATAGTGAAGCATCCTTCACCATACAGGCCAGGCTCACCTGACCATATCACTTTTATCCACATCTCTGTAGAGCAGTGCCTAATGGTCTTTGCACCACTGAACTATTTTTAATGCGGGATTTATGCACTGCAACCCTACTATAATATCCCTCTCTATGTAGGTGTCGATGGATTGTTCTTGCTGAGAGTCACCTGAGGAAGAGTTGTTTTTTCCTAGCATGTCACACTAATGCACGAGCATCACAGTCATCGAATGTGCGCTTTCGACCACAATTTACGACCCTATTTAGATCTAAATGCAGATGTTTGTTCAGTCACTGTTCCTCTTGAAACAAACCATTTCAGCAGTCTTTCTGACTGAAGCTCCTGCCATCCATGCCCTAATAATGAACCCTTTCAAAGTCACTTAGATCTTTTCTTCTTGCCATTCTGATCCAAAATCAAATTCAACTGGGTCTGCTCAGAATTTTTATACATGCCACAGAGCATGGTAGGATGTTCATTGCTTTGATTGTATCATGCACCACACCTGTATGGAGGTTTCTCAATAATGGGTTGAAAAATGGCAAACTTTACCCTAGAAGGTTGTGAACAGCTTATGGCTGAGATTAGGCTACTTTATACATGTATGTAAATGTCAATTGTAGCCAATTAATAATCCCCCTTTTTTTCCTCTGTGGTTAGTTATTGAGCATTGCGTTATTATTTTGATTGTTCAAATTTGAAATTTTGAACTATTGATGTTGAAATCGGTTAGTTGTCAAAATGTAGAATCAATATATTGCAGCCGGAAATGCCATAGAAAAACCTCTAAACATATGATTTTAAAGCATAGGAACAAACAATGTGATCTCTAGAATGACTTTTGACTTTTGCCTCAACAGATTATATTCCTTTTAAACTGAATGATATGTCAACATAACTTTTGACATTGTTAGCAAATGTGCATTTTGGTAGTTGGAGCAAAAGGACACGTGTTGGGTCAAATTTACATTTTCAAGTACATAAATGTTACAATGAAGCCAGTGTCTAATAACCACTACACGCCAAAGGACTTGCTAGGATTTTCTGAAGAAAATCATATGGAAATCTCGTCTTAAGGTTGGGCCACATTATGTGATTTTCAAGGCCCATTTGAGATTCCGGGATAGTCGCGCTGTAGAATCATAGCGGTCATCGATATGTGTGTGAGTGAAGGTCAAATGTCAAATCTGTCTCTATACAATTCCAATTGGCCAGGTCACGATTCAAACAAACATGTTTGACTTTATCGGGGCTAGTCAAAATCCTCAATTCCGCAATTACAAAAGAAAGTGGGCGAGTGTGGACTTGAAATGGAGGAGCGATTTGTGGTACTGATGAGTGTCTTAACTAGCGTATGTGAGTACTGCAAGTTCGCTGCACAAACAACCACAGTAGTGAGCTGTATGGCATCCATGTTTGTTTTGGTGTCAAAATGTTGTGATATTTTGCCTCTCACGGGACAATACATTCTTGCGAGTACCACAAAACTCAGTTAGTCTATTCTGTGCAGCAGAGACAGAAAATCTGCTAATTTGTTGTTAAATATGCAACACTTAATCTTTTCATTGTCGTTCACGATTGGGAAAAAATCACGTAATGCTGACGAAACCTGTGGGTTGTTAAGCTGATTTAAGATGGTTAGAAACTATCATGATCAATCCCCGGCTAGTGTGGTACTCTTCAGGTTGGTTTTATATTCTCTTTAGTCTTGCCCTATAGTGTGCTAGAATCCCAAAATGTGTGATCCTCTTGCTAAATCCTATAGTGTGTAGACTACTGGGATGAAAACAAAAAAACTTAAATGTGGGATGCTGTCTTTTGGTGTATCCCTGCCATTAGTCTTATCCCAAGAGTCTTGGGACTTATCTATGTGCTTCCCTCTTAATTTAGACTGTTTGCCGTCATCACCGAAACGACACAAGCATGAAGATGAAGAGCTGGAGGATAAGGAGAAGACAACACAGGACTATGAGGAATGGAAGAGAGAGATTCTGGAAAACGCATTGAAATGCAAGCAGACAGAGGCCTGAGGATCTGAGGTCCTCAAAGCAATGAACTGTTATCGTGTAAAGGTTTTTGAGGAAGGATTTAGCAGTTTGAGCACTTAGACACTTAGTTTAGTTCATTGGTCTTAACCGTAGGAGGACGTTTGTTTTTGTCATTATAGGGCCTTTTTAAGAAACTATCAATAAATCGAACATCCTCATCATACTGTTGGAAAAAGTTTTTTTCATGAAGCCCACATGGTTGGTATTGGTATAGGGCTCCGCCATTTTAGTACTGTATCTCACTTTGCAGCTTTGAAGATTGAAATCAATTTTAAAATTGTATTTGAAAAGGTTGTCACAGTGCTGCTAATTGATTAACACCACATTAAAATACATTTTAGATTATATTAAAAAAAAATAAAAAAAAACACAGTACTTCATAATAACTTCTACTCTATATCTTCTACTCCCAAATGGATATAAAAAATGTTTTTCTAATCTTTATTTTCTATGTACATCGAAAGAAAACAAATTATTTGTTCACACAATTTTTGCCTCCATGCACACATGATGTGTGTATGGAGGCAAAGATTGTGTGAACAAATAATTTGTTTGCATGGTGTGATGTTATAGTAATGATGAACTGACCTAATTTAGTCAACTAAAATATATGTGAAACAAAAGACGCATTTTATGTTCATATATGTGACATGAAAATGCCATTTCACTCTTGTATTTTCAGTTAGTGCATTGGTAAGCAAAATTTGTTATTAAAATCTTAATTTAAAGGTGCAATCAGTGGGATGGAGCTACTTATTCTGGTATGAAATTCCATGGAATTTTTTATTCCATTCCAGGAGTGCAGCACATAGTTAAGGTCCATTACAGTTAGGTTTGCAGTTAGGTTTTTGCAGAGCACACAAGTCAGCAAATGAACAAAAGTCCTGGAACAGATGATGGAACATGACCTATGGTCTAAAACCGCAGGTCATCTTTCTAACAGATTCAGTGGAAGAATTATTACTGATTGCACCTTGTATATTTAATAACTTTTCATTTTAAAATACTTGCATGCACATTCTGTAACAAAATTGGCAACAGAAATACAACTTCATTTTCAGAAACGTTCACAATACATAACAATTAAATGTCCAACAACAGAAAGAGAACGTGCACACACATAGCGCAAGTGGGCGCACACTGAAACTGCAGCAAGTCCCGACACTTGGATTACAATTTGGATTAGAAATGTCACCGCAAAACACGAAACCTTTTCTAACTAGGAAGTTACACAGACAAGTACAAGAACAAACAAAAATTCTAAGGGTCTAAGTTGTGTCTTACTGCGGTGATCGAAAATCAGTCAAAGTAGATGCTAAACAACATTTGTGGCTCGATTGTGTCGGAATCTCTGCAGTCTGTTGGCAGCTGCAACCACGTAGAAGTGTTTCTGTAAGTGGGAAAATAGTTCTCAGTTTAATTTGTCATCATACATATCTTTGTGTGTGTGTGTGTGTGTGTGCGCGCCCATACCTTCCACTGGCGGTGAGCATCAAGATAGCGCTGGAGCTTGATCTGGGACTTGAGCTTGACGTGGTGGAGTTTGGCTTTTTCCTCCAGGTTGTTTAGCCAGTTGTGTTTCATGCACCCAGAGGCACTCATTCGTCCACTACCAACACAACAAATTTACACAAACGATTAGGATCTTTTAAATTAATTGATACGGGTTTGATTTGGAGGTTTTGTTACTTCATTTTAAGTCCTGGGACAAACTAGTCACTTTTTAAAAGTTACTAGTACTTACATTTTAGTGACTAGTTTCTATTCCAACAGTTACTAGTAATTATTTTAGTTTTATTAGTAAAAATGTATTAGGTACTAGTACTTATCTGTTAGATACTAGTAACTTCCAATTTGGACAATTTAGTCATTGAATCCTATGGGGCTCTGTGTTGTGACTAGTATCTATTTGAATTTTACTAGTCATTATTGACTACTAATTCATTAGTGACTAGTGCTTTTTCTTGCTTTTACTAGTAAAAAAAAACTAGTTACTAGTAACTAATCAAGTTCTCACAGGTCAGGGCTGCACTCCGCTATCGAAGCAACATGCACAACATGCTTTACATACAACATAAATTAACTTGGTGCTTCTTGAACAACTACGATATGGATTTGCTTGACTAAAATGAGCTCCTTGTTGGAAGTTTCTTTCAATAGAGCGCAGCAGTGCCCGCCCACTTTTGAACGGCTCCGGTTCCAGAAATAAATTTCCCATTCATCTTCTCCATTGACGTTTCAGAAAATCCTTATAAAACAATTTTTAAGCCTGGCACCAAGCCAACCCAACAGATTTTTGCTCCGAATCAAATGTTTTATGGTCACGATTTATCTGGTAGTAGTGGCACTGTTGCGCTCTGTCTTTGCATTTTTGCGAAATTCCACCAAGGACACTCGCCATTTAGCAACTTTAT
>OMKR01109151.1:0-12745 GCA_900302355.1 Cyttopsis rosea | reverse complement strand
CTGGCAGGAGCTGGAACACAGCGGTGGAGTAGAGCGTCCCGATGGACAGAGCGATGAAGAAGACGAGGGCATGGCACATGTAGCGTGACGCCATGAGTGGCACCAGGAAGACTCCAGTGAGGGAGAAGGCGCTGACCACCGTCACACTGAGGACGGAGAAGCCCCACACTATGACACACGGGCGGAGTGGAGGGGGCGGGGCCATTAATGAGTAGGTGGAGTGGAGTGAAATTCTAAAAATGATACGTCACATGGAGGACAGACCTGTCTCAATTATTACATCAATGAATGATTAGAGCCGACCTCAATTATTTTATAAAGTGGTAAGATTCCACAATCATACCTTTCCATCCAAATTTTTAGAATTATAAGCCAATGTTGCAAACGTAAGTAGCAATGTTAACTGAAATGTCAAATTGGTGAGTTTTCATCATTGGGGACAAATGATAGGCCTGGGAACCAGACAAATCTGCGAGCTCATGTTTTATTTGGTCTGGCAGATGAGTCTGGTCCCTCTCCGGTTCAAAGTGATTTCCAGCCGACCGCTACATCACACATTTCATTGCTCTGATTGGTTGAAGGTCTATGAAATTGCATCCAGAGACATTTTGGTCTGCACCCATTGGAAATCTAAAATGAACGCAGAGGTTCCAGACTAACTTGCATTTGTGAATTTGTTGCGATGTCAGGCTAGACAAATTAACTGTCTTGCCAAATGTTTGTTCAATGTGAATAAATGGCTCTTCTGCAATAAGTACACATGTACTATTACACTATAGGCTATGCTATAGGCATGGAAAAAAAACTATTCATTGTTGCTATAATTTGTATGATAATTCATCAAGTTGAATTTCATGATCGTGTCACCACTAGTCGGGACTTGGGATCATGTTCTCTGATCACTGTTATTTGCCTCCATCCAATTGATGGAAATTCACATAATTAACATTCCAGTTGTTGCAAAGTTTCTGACATTGGCTTAAAATCCCCCTGAAATTCACATGGAAACACGCAATTGTGGAATATCACAATTTTACAAAATGATTGTGGTTCAAAAGTCAATCACATTCCCTAGTCTTTCTTTATCTATAATTTTATTTTCAAAATCCCCCCCAACGTTCCAGAAATTCCAGCACCCGTGGGAACCCTGATGGACACACATTTTAAAACACTGTTGGAAAACAAAAATAACAACAAATAGAAGTTAGTTAAAGATGAACTAAACAGGCTAGGGGGACAGCAGGCATTCCTATCTGTGGAAGAAATGTAAAACCGTTAGTGTGTCGTCAGGCTGCAGCACCTGAGGAGGAGACGCATTAAGACACTGGCTTCCAATCTGCGGTGAGACGCATTTTCCTTTTGTGGAGAAAAGACAAAAAAAAACTTTCAGTACCAGCAGGAGCAGCCAACACAGCACACAGTTGAACAACAAGTCACTGGATATTACTTCAAATGTTGAAGCTTTGATCCTTAAAAAAGGTCATTTGGTGTTGTACTACTCATTCAAAAATGACTGAATAAATGAATATTTATCAAACTTGACAGGGGGAAAAGATGCGAGCAGGCAGGGGAGTTCCCACGTCTGTAGAATGCTGTCAATAATTACTCACTATTTGTACTTGTGAATAAATTATGATTAAACTGAACAAGCAATGACAACACCAGCACTCTCTGGATGGAAGCCTCTGCTTACCACCCCCACTTTTGACGATAACTCTTAAATAGGTTCATCTATTCTTCACAGGATCTCCCTTTTCAAAAACATCCCCATCAGTCACATCAGACAAAAGTGTCATCTCTGTCCGGCTCTACTACCAAGGCACAGCCATCACTAGGAGGGGGGCGGAGTTATGTTCTCTACTTTATAAACAATGAACATATTGGTAAAATGATGATTGTGCTCTGGCCAATCAGTCGTGTCCTCTGCCAAGGACTGGAATGATGAGCTCAGAAATGGGACTGAGGCATCTTTCCCTTTGAGCTCAGACACTTTGCCAAGTAAAGCAAAAGGCCGAGCATTTCATCAGCTGTGGGATTGTTCTTCATGGAGCAGACGGCACGGCTGATTATCAGTGCTGCGTCTGGATGAGGGTTCACTTGATAAGACAGCTTCAAACCTAGATTTTAACCCCTTTGTGTGCTGTATACAATAAAAGAAAGGCATCAAAAGTCTTGTAAAGTACTTTGCTCTGAACCACGTACATTCATTTTATCATCAGGTAAGATGCCTTGGACAGCGCTTATCGAGCAAAGGTTGCAAATCTGCTCCCTTGATGGCATAACGGGACACAGGTGCATCAATTTCTCAAAATGTCTCAATCTATTTTATTCGCCAGGTTTTGATTGGTATCCTCCAGCTGTTCCCCAATTGACTCTGCTCTGGGTCAATTAAAGAGGCTCTCTGCAAGGCTAAACAGCCTTCGTTCCATGTCACCGCTACAAAGCCATTTGACTGGAAAAATGGCTTCCAGGACTCCCAAGGACGCCCGGCTGGGTTTGTGCAGTCAGCACAGTGAGGTTACAGCGGGACGTGGGCCAGGTGGACGGAAAGGAGAGGAAGTGGCTTCCTTTATGGATCGTTTCTACCTGGGAGAGTTCTATTTACTGGAAGCAATCTGCTGACTGTGGCACGCTGCGGGGTCTAATGGACGCATCAGTTTTATAAGTCATATCAGGAAATTAAATTTGACCCTCCAGCCAACACCAGAGAGCCGACTTGCTTTGACCTCAGAGATCACATTATCGAACGATGGGTTTTAATACATTGGGATGCAGTGCACATTTAGAGCTGAAATATAATAAAAGAGGTTTGTTCCAGAGTTCTCGCTGAACGTAGAGTTTCCTTTGACATTGAAGCTGTAAAAATAGGTTGCGACCCATTGGGAAACGCTGCTTTCATTTCAGACAGATGCTGGACAACAAAGAGAATAATCTACAGCACAAGCATAAATCAAAAGTCCATGAATACACAAACATCGCTACTTGATTACAAGCTGTAAAACGTTAAATAAAAAATAACAGAAAATAGCAGTGTAGTTTTACAGCTGTGCACTACTCCAATGACAAAAGACAAACAATATTTAAAAATGCATTTAAAAATGGTCCCAATAGGGCTGGGTAAAAATAAAATAAAATAAAATACAAACGGAATAAATTACATTATTTCAATTTCTAGATCGATATTTTCTTGCAACCATTTTCCTCTTAAATTAAATACCACAAGTGTTACAAATTAAATGAAATTCGATTTCTTTCTGCAAAACATTTTGGCCATGTACAGTCAGGTCCATAAATATTTGGACATTGACACAATTTTCATCATTTTGGCTCTGTACACCATCATAATTGACTTGAAATGAAACAATCAAGATGTGCTTTAAGTGCAGACTTTCAGCTTTAATTTGAGGGTATTTACATTCAAATCAGGTGAACGGTATAGAAATTACAACTAATTTTCTATGTGCCCCCCTCTTTTTAAGGGACCAAAAGTAATTGGACAATTGGCTGCTCAGCTGTTCTATGGCCAGGTGTGTGTTATTCCCTCCCTTATTTAATTTACAAGGAGCAGATAAAAGGTCGAGAGTTCATATCAAGTGTGGAATTTGCATTTGGAATCTGTTGCTGTCAACTCTCAATATGAAGTCCAAAGAGCTGTCACTATCAGTGAAGCAAGCCATCATTAGGCTGAAAAATCTAAACAAACCCATCAGAGAGATAGCAAAAACATTAGGTGTGGCCAAGTCAACTGTTTGGTACATTCTTAAAAAGAAAGAACACACTGGTGAGCTCAGCAACACCAAAAGACCCGGAAGACCACGGAAAACAACTGTGGTGGATGACAGAAGAATTATTTCCCTGGTGAAGAAAAACCCCTTCACAACAGTTGGCCAGATCAAGAACACTCTCCAGGAGGTAGGCGGATCTGTGTCAAAGTCAACAATCAAGAGAAGACTTCACCAGAGTGAATACAGAGGGTTCACCACAAGATGTAAGCTATTGGTGAGCCTCAAAAACAGGAAGGCCAGATTAGAGTTTGCCAAAAAACATCTAAAAGAGCCTGTTCAGTTCTGGAACATGCCCCAAGAACAAGCAGGAACTGAAGACAGTTGCAGTAGAGGCCTGGCAGAGCATCACCAGGGACGAAACCCAGCATCCGGTAATGTCTATGGATTCCAGACTTCAGGCTCATTGACTGCAAAGGATTTGCAACCAAGTATTAAAAGTGACAATTTGATTTATGATTTGTTAGTTTGTCCAATTACTTTTGGTCCCTTAAAAAGAGGGGGGCACATATAAAATTTGCTGTAATTCCTACACCATTCACCTGATTTGGATGTAAATACCCTCAAATTAAAGTTGAAAGTCTGCACTTAAAGCACATCTTGATTGTTTCATTTCAAGTCCATTGTGGTGGTGTACAGAGTCAAAATGATGAAAATTGTGTCCATGTCCAAATATTTATGGACCTGACTGTACGTCAGATGTTAAACTGAAAAGTTGGCAGCAATTCTCATTACGTATAAAATGTCAATATAACGATATAGTCGTATTGTGAGATCCAGCCCTACATCACCAAATCATAAGATAAAACATAATCCACACCAAGGAATAACTTCGCACAAAAGGACAGACAGACTGGAGACCAACCTTCTGAATTTGAGGGTCCGGGGGCGGAGTCACCGCTAAGCTCCTCCCTCTTCTCCGCCCCGCAGGCTCCGGCGTCCAGCTGCTGCAGCATGGTGGGGCAGAGCTCCTGCAGCCCGCGCCCGTCCAGCTGTGACTGCTCGCTGAGGCTGTACACCGCCAGCGTGTCCGCAGGCAGGCACTGGGAACACAAACACACCACCAGGACCTCCTGGTTTTAATATGCAATAACAACAACACGACATGGACGTCCTGGTTACATTTGGTCCTGGTCAGACACCCCTAGATAGAATCTTTTTTTCAGACAAAGTACAGAAACTCAGTACTCAACATTTGGCACTTGCCAATATGGAGTACTTACAAATTCTTTTAAAGTTATAACTAGGGCTGCAAAGGGGTTTGCAAAAAAAGAATTTTTGACTGATACAATTAAATTATATCGTTTCAATTCCTCAATTTATTTAACAAATTGTAATATTAATACTTTGGAAGTTACACAACCATTTTCCACTTAATTTTACTTACATTTTTTTTTATAAATAACATTGTGTTAAGAGTATTGTATTTAAGTTTTTTATAAAAAGTTCCATACAATACAAACAAAGTTGAGTGAAGCAATGTTTACCTTGTTTATAGAAAAAAAGAAGAGAACTGAAATATTTTATTTATTTAGTCGACCGAATTGACCGATTCTGTTAAGTATTTTTTATGTATAGAATGTCAACATATCGATACAGAATTGTATTGTAACCCTTCACTAATCTTGAGATCCTGGCCAATGTGATGGGATTACTGTGGTGTATTCACACACACCTGACACTAAAACGGGTAACTTGGGCTTCAGTCCGTCTCTCTTTTTACTTTCTCTCGCTTTCCCTGATGTCAATGCTCTGGGACTCGTCACCGTGGGACACGACAAAAGAACTTTCCATTCTAAGAAGTGTAATTACTTCTTGTTTTGTCGTTTGCTCTCAACGCAAATCCAGCAGGAAATGGGATTGTACTGAAAGCAGGGAATGGCGTCGATAGCAATGATAGTAAAGCGATATTGAAATGTCATGTCTCCACAGTCCCTCTGCGATGAGTTTAAAAATACACCGCCATGTTCTGCAGCACGACGAAGCAGCACAGAACAATGACAGCCGCTGCCTGGAGGCTCCATCAGCACCCTGGTTCTCTGAAGCTGCTGTAAACATGTTTTTATATCCCAACGTGAGGAAACGACCTCTATTGTAAACACGAATAGTTAACATACTTTTATTAGGGTTTTTAGGCCATCTGTAAAGGTTTTATTGGTACCATTTTTGCGTTAAAATAGCTCAGCTCTGATGTCAGAGCAGTGATGTCTGATTAATCCTCCTCTGATTGTTCTCCTGCAGCCCCTGTGAGAGCACTCAGGTCTTCCTCCCGAGGTCTCGTGGTGGGTCGGGGCAGAAAACCTTCCACCAAACACGCTCGTGTTCTTTTTGCCACGGCACCGACCTTCTGGAACAGTCTGCTGCACTCGGTGCAGTCCAATACGTCTGTTGTACATTTATAAGAAACTATCAAAAGTTGTGTGTCTAAAGTTGAATTTTTATAATCCAGGGCGGATTATAAAAAGCTGTGCCATAGCTTTTATAGTTTTATTTGAGTCGTTTTATTTTGTTCCTTTCTTGGGTTTTGCAATACGTTTTGTTTTTACCAGTTTACTTTTAACTTGGTCCTTTTTCATTTTGTCTACATTTTATTATTATTAATTATTATTATTATTATTAATAATGTTTAATATCATTATAATAAGGAAAAGTTAACTATGTGAAGAGATATGTATATATGTCTTGAATTTGGAATTTGGAATTTGGAACTATCATCATTAAAACATCAGTTAAACATCAGATAAATTATCTCATCAATTTTCAGAAAGAGAATTAAATATTATAATATACAACTCAATGATGAAATAGACTTTACCTTAAAGTTCTGTGTTACACATTGAGGCTCAACTGAGTTGAATTGAACTGAGTTGATAAAAATAGGTTTTCATCAGACAGCAAAAAATCCAATCTACGTGAATTTTGAGAAGCGTGGTTTGACAAAAAAAACAACACATTCCTTCTCTCCGATGACACGTTCTCAGACACCTGCAGCCAAGTAGAAAGGCTTAGAAATAAACTCAAACCCAAAGCTGAACAACACGTGACTTAAAAAAAATGATTTTGGGTCTAGTCCATGACCTCGCCACTAACATTCAGTAAACCGACTCAGAGGTCAACAAGTTGGCGAGTCAATTGAACGTGGCAGTAAGTCTGGGAAATATGCTGGACATTTCAGCAACCTCCTTTTAGCTCCACACGTACAAGCAAAATCCACCAAGACTTAGTACTCAGATACACACCAGAGATCAGGGTTGGGAGATTCCTTTGTGTGTCTTACAGGTGCTAAAGGTGCATCATTGTTTGAGCATGCTACCTCACTCGCCTACTATAAATAGTAAAAACACACAGAAGGAATACAATTACACCATCTCCTCCTGCCTGCAAGCCACAGTGTGTATATTTTATCTTACAACTTATCATCCTTTTTATACAATTATGTGCTGCCAGCAAGCAGCACATAATTGTATAAAAAGGATGATTTGTCACAGCTAATATGCAAGCCTGCTCTGTTTTCATCTCTCCAATGGACAGAGCCAGTTCTGCTTTGCCATTGTTCGATGCCACAATTTTGCATGTCAAAAGCTCACCACGGTTGTAGTACAAAAGAATAAGACTTCCCCAGCAGGCCCACGTGCAACACCAACCCAAACAGCGGGTTCTCACCTTGGAGCCGTTGGCCCGGAGCGTTGTCGCCGGAGGCCTCGTGGTTGTGGAGGCGATGCCGCTGCCGACAGCGTCTCCCTGGCCCTGGCTGAGACGGGCCAGCAGGGAGCGCAGCTGGGGAACGGTGATGGTGGCGTTATCCCCGTAGCGAGCCAGCAGATCCTGGAGCACCTGAGCGGGGGACTGCGTCTGGCCGTCCCCCTGGGCTGTCACCCGGTGCAGGGGGCACAGCAGCAGAGCCAGGGTGAGCATCAGCTGCGTCCGGATAAAGGTCGTGGTGGTGGAGGTGGTATAGCCATGATGAGACTGATGGAGCATGGCTCCTTCACAGACTGGGGAGCCTGGCTCTGAGGCCAAGGGGAATGGGGGAGATAGGGGGAAAGGGTGGAGAGGGCGTTAGGTTGACAAAAAATGTCACATTTAACATAAACCTGACAACTTTTGTGTGGGCCTTTATATAGGTCTGTTAAAGTATGAAAAGTTGGCAGCAATTGTCATTATGTATAAAATGTCAATGTATCAATATAGAATCGCATCTTGAGCGTCGTATCTCATCCATATCGCATATAATTGATATTGAATTGATGATTGAATCGAATGGTGACCCTTTGTCTCAAAATTGAATAACATTGTGAGATCCTGCCCAATAACCAGCGCCAATATACCTCAAAACGCCCAACGCCTCGCGACACCTCTGCGACCTCTGGTGACCACCTGTAGGGGTCTGGCACCCCAGGTTGGGAATCACTGATATAGACACCAAACAGTGGCAATTGAGACCTAAATACATTCATGGAGCACAAAGGTCCACTGTGACAAACCTGAGACACAATACACACTGGAACCCCCACACACACATAATTACAACACAGGTACCTTGAAATACATCTGGTGGTGTAACATATAATAACACTCTCTCATTCACACACACACGGCCCGGCCCACATCTCCATAAATGCAGAATAAGTTTACTAAGGCTGGACAACGGCCCATTCATTTCACATCACTCCTTCACACAGACATTCCAGGGAGGAAGACTCACCTTTTCCTACTGAAGCCCACGTGAAAGCTCTTGTCTAAAGCTCAGTTTAGCTGCCCTGGAGCCGCTGGTGACGTCCACAGGTTGCCGAGAGCAGGGGCCGACACAGGGCCGGGCAACGGAGCGGGGAGTGGAGGGAGCAGCAGGGTCCTCTGGGATCCAGCCAGCTGTGGAGGAGGGAAGGGCAGAGAAGCCACCGTTACAACTCAGCAGTGGAGAAGAAAAGGAGCAAGGACGGACAACTTACAGTCTCATGAATCTACGTCACATATTGACAAACGTCAAATAATGGACAAAATTATATGTGGTGGGTAGAGGGAGGTAGATTTGAATTAGATATGTGGATTGCCTCATCAGTTCCCTTAGTAATCATCAATGAATTATAAAAATCAATTAATTAATCAAATTAATTAATAATTAAATAATTAAATAATTAATTGTAATTATTTGCAAAAGCGCCCTCAGGAGTCTGGGCTGGAAACAAGGGAGGCAAATAAAAGAAGCAGTGAAGAGGAAAAATAAGCCGTCTAAACAGTTAGAATAAAACCATGGCCTTTGTACCAGCAAGAGTGCAAGCCAGCGCCCCCTCGGCGCCAAGTCATGCACTTTGCCAAACCACACAGCGCTCAGCGCAGTGAGGATTCCTCCTGGCTTACTGTACCGCTGTATACAGTGAAGACCTGCAAAGTAGCTAGCAGAGGAATTCAACCAGTGCTACGCTACTGGAGATAAGACACAGAGGCTCTCAATGGAGAGGTTGACAATTTGTATCTCGAGACTAACGGAGTTGTTGTGCAAAATGACTTACAAAACACATTTTGTCTGTAGTCAAACCAACTGTTCCCAATCACAATCAGCTAAACCATCTATAGGAAGAAGTAGCATTAGCCGAGTTACTTATTGGCTCTCGTCTTTAACATCAGCTTCTGTCAAAACGCCTTTCAGCAAAGTCGGCCACCAAAACTACTCAAGTCGTACCAACGGCAGAGACATCTAATTCCGTGCTGGTGTAAATAATATGCACAGCTCTGTAATTAGGAGGCAGGTTGTTGCTGAATAGGAACTTGTCTATGCAGTCAAGCTTTACTTCTTAAATTTTTAATTTTTTTTTATTGATGTACCTTCTTTTTCTCCAAATGCTCATATCCATTCCATTTCTCCGTCTCTCTCCCAGCAAAGAGAAAACTCTTCTCTCCAAGTCGTGTCTTATGTCATCCTGTGCTACACCACTGATTACATTTCTTCATTCTGCTCTTTTCTTGAAGTTGAAAATAATAACATGAAACAGCCTGTTTTTCCTCAGTCTTTTGTTTTTCTGCATTACCTCCTACTCCCTCGTTGCTTGTGTTATCGCTCTGATTATATTACCGTCTGGCTGATGTGGTTCTGGTCCACGCACTGCTGCTTGTAATGTTGTGGCTCTCAGAATCTCAAACAATCTTCTGTTGCACTTATTTATACAGCACATTTCCAAAGTGCTTTGCAATAGTATAGAAGCAACAGAATACATCATTAAAATACAATAACATTTGATTAAAATGTAAAAGGTAAAAAGGATTTCAAACCTGAAAGCCCTCAATTACTGTTTAAAGATAAAAAATAAAATAAAAGTTTATCTGGGTAGAAAAGCCCTGCCCAGGTGGAGAAGACGGAGAGAATCCACAGAGAGAGCAAATATTCAACAACTGGCCCCCCTGCCCCACACTCCCATAGTATGAACAGGAGGCTGGGATAAAGGGAGATCAATTTCTTCTTCCACATCAATATTTCATGAGAGAGGGAAAGAAAGTGAGACAGAGAGAAAAAATACATAAGGGCATTCTGGTGCATAGTTTGGAGATAGCGTCAACATTTAGGTTGTGAATATTTTGCTTTTAACAGTTCCCAGGAACCCTGGTTGGATCCACTGGCCTTGGACCCAGGATCAAATTCAACCCATGGTCCCTACTGCGTCGGCTCGGCCCAGTGTTTGTATAGAAGCACAACAGTTAGAAGGCAGGGAATGAACTGTTCTCCTAAATAAAAAACAATCCTTGAAAGTAAAGATGAAACCACAGGAGAACATGGACCGTTTTAAGGTCTGACTTTTATAGTCGAGGTGACTTTTATAGTGATCAGACATCTTTCATGGAGAAACAGCTGTATAACTGGTAGGTCTGACGCGGGTACCAAGGCTTTAACAATAACTGTTACTTGCAAAGCCGACTAAATATACACATGCAGACTCCTTTAGCTCAGTAAGAGGGCCTTGCTATAAACAGCCTGGCAGAGATAAACACTAAGAGCATTCTTTATGGTCAAGCAAATACTCCTTCAGTCAACCGGACCAGGGCGGCATAAAGTGTCTGACTGAAGCCACTGAGATGTTCTTTTACTGTCAATGGAAAACTAAATGCCTGAAATAACAGAGACGGTATCAATATTCAGGACTAAATCACTTCTGAATCGAGAATCTGTAACGGTAAAGATGGCGGCGCCCACATCCTAAGATCAGATGCCAGAGTAATTGGCCAATCACCACGCTGTTGGGTTCATACCATAAAGACAATCTACCAATTGTGCTTTGAGATTCATGTTAGAATCTTTGTGCGAGTTGAACGTCGTGATCACATCCTTTCATGGATCACTGGATGGCGCATGTGTAGAAGCATTGGAAAAATATGGAACAAGAGATAAGCGGAAAACTTTAGTCAAAAGAGTTTTATTTGTCCCCAGACTTAATGCCCCGATGATGAACACACCAGGGCAGTTAGTGATGGCGCCAAATTAAACAGACGGCTCTTAAAGCTACTTTGACAATACCTTGCTACATGTGTTACAAATGGCCCTTTTTCTCAATTGAAAGTGCAAATCTAATTACCACCAATATTATGCCTTTAAAATGTAGAAATGGATGGATAGATGAGAAATGCTCATGAAACTTTCAAGTATTCAATGTGACAGTAATGTTACTATAAGCACACTCAGAATATACTGGCTGGGTATATTTTTCTAAAGGTCAGTGCTGCGTAAGGATAGTGAAATCAATCTGTGAGTCTGTGAAATCAATTCAACACAAACATTTGACTGGTAAGACCCTGTGGAGCACACTCCTGTGTGTCAGGGCGGACTGCTCTCCACACACACATGCACAAATGTCAGGGTGCCCACTGACATGGCTTTGTGTGTAGAGATCCGCAGCGTCCAGGGTCTTTCTATGGTTGGGAGATGAGAGCTTCTAGAAGCAGACAGACTATCTGCAAAGCATCCAGCTGCAGGTTGTCTGCTGCTGCTAAAAGAAAACATTTGATTCTACAATGGTGTTTCCATCCAAATGGATAGAATGCCAAGTTGGTGCATTTGATAAGGAAGGATTTGATGAGGAAAATAAACTCCAATGTCAATAAATGTCTCTTCTTCATAATCACCTTATGAAGAAGAGACATTTATTGACATTGGAACATAGACATTTGTATGTGTATTATTAGACTAGCATGAAATGAACATAAAAAAGAAAATCAAATAGTTAAATTACAATTATTTGTATGACAAAGAACCGCCAACTTCAATGTGATGACCGTGACCCTAGACGCGAGGCTGACTTACAGCAGGTCGTGTCCTGTGCTGTTATCAGTCTGAGTTTCAGCCCAAAGCCAGCGGCAGCGCGAAGGGGAGAAAGAACGAACGGGAAGTCAAATATTTCCTCACGGTCCGCTGGTCTGTGATCCCCAAGGCATGCGGCCAATCCTGTGTCTGCCCTTCCCATCACACCCTCCTCCGCCCTCCGAAAGTCACCCACACCCATGCACCTCCTTCCTGCTCCTGGTAGCTCGGCCTGACGGTGACACCCATCGGGCTTTCTGTAGTGCACGCAATGAGGAGACGTTCTGAAGTTCTGCAGAAATCCATGTAGAAAGCACTCACGCACACAGTTTGAAGGCGCTATCCACTAATGCTGTGTTTTTCCAAGGTTTTTTTCTGGGGACCCGCTTTTTAAAAATGACAGATATATCCCAACCCAATTAACAACGGGCCTTATCTGTAAAGCGCAAGCAGAGCAAATTTGTGAGTGAATAAATATTTCTGAAAAAGACTTCCACAGTCATTTCTGCATTAAACACTGTTATTGTATCTTAAATATGTAAACAAACCATCATAATACATAAGAAATGGTAAAAGACTATTGAAGAAATTGTGCAATTTACAATCAAATTAAGATCTCCTGCCACCCAAACACTGCCCTGATGTATTGTTTTCACTTCCTGGACTCGAGCACCTTCGC